>JAMKPZ010001037.1:0-93332 GCA_024699675.1 Amphibolis antarctica | reverse complement strand
TCATGGCTTTTGCCAATCTTAGCTGGTTACCGACCCAAGCAATTGGAGGTATGATCTAACACTTCTTCGCCCCTTTTGACAATCTTTGACAGAAGTAGCCAAGGGAAAGACTAGCAAATGAAGCATTAAATCATGAGATTTTTAATAGAATACACTTAGTCTGAGGTACATATGCATTCAAACATTCATTGAAGTAAAAAAGGCACATCCCATTAGTGTTACTATATAAAAGATGTATTAATATGCATTATCTCAACAAGTGTTCAAAAGAATATTTAACAATAGCAGGTGGACAATCACCGCCTTCTCTCCTACCTTTCTCCTCACCGACCTTCCTGTGCAACCTCGATGCGCTCTTGGAGATGTAGGGTTTGTTCCTACATGTTTACCCTTTCTTATCACTCTTCTCGTTGAGCATCACATGTAGCCTCTCTAGCCTCCACGCGCTCTAGGAGACGGAGGGTTTACTCTTGCACGCCCAACATCTGCAACATCATCTTTGTCCAAAGCTCGACAGTAGGTGTACCGACCTTCGATCCAAAGTTCCACGATGGGCTAGCCTTTGGCATGGCATTCCATCTCACATAAGGGACTGGAGGAGTGGTAGGCTGAGAGTTGGCACTAGCCTGTGATTCCAAAGCCACCGCGGTCTTGGTAGCAACCTTCTCAAATCATGCCAAATCCCCCTTGGTGATGGCCTAGGTTGATAACATCATCCTTTGCTGGCTACCGAGGGAGATAGATAGGTATTTTGACAACTCCACTAATGTGTGACCATATAAGAGTTGTCCCAATTGATGTTTTCCTAGACGGGCCAAACCCCTGATCTGGCACAACATGACCTATGCCCAGTCAACCTATAGCCTCGTCATCACGGAAAAAGTGGCTAGGTAGGTGGGGATACCCAACTCATCCCAATGTCCTCCCTTTGGGAGGATGTTGTTATTTAGGATAAAGGTTGCCAAGTGTGCGACGGGTTGGAGCTTTTTCATCTTTATAGCTTTCCAGCTCATCTAAGGGTCCAAGGCGATCGTGACATTTATTTCTGCCACAGTCCATGCGGCATTCTTCAACGAGACAAAGATGTCTACCCCAAAAGTCCACAACCCAAGCACTTCCCTCAGTAGATGGGGGGAGAGAACCATGAGGTCATCCTTGCATATTATCTTGACCTCAGGGTCCCCTGTAGACAAGTTACTATAGAATTTCACCACTAGGTTTGGGACTATCTCATCCCATTGAAGATCGCACATGAAGGGAAGCAACCCTTAATAACGGAACAGATCCTCGACATTCGGCATGCCGAAAAAATCTTCCGAATGTTCATAGAAGATTTTGCAACTCTAGATCTCTTCTCCGACTGGCAACAGGAGTTCTCATCCGTCCACAGGCTCAGGTAGCTCTCCCTCATCCACCACCTCCTCTACAGGAGGGTCCACCACGTGAGGGGGTGAGGTTTCTACTCCACTCATCCCTACAAAATGTCGCAACACTAATCAACACATATGAAGGACCAAATCAACTGACGAAGGCATCAGGTAACGAAAGGCTTACTAGCTGATGGTTCTTCCCCTTGTGTGTTTTCAGGAATCATGGGGGAGCAAGGACCTGACCTCTCAGTAGACGCCCAAGATTTTGGTTGGTGAGAATATGCTTGCCCAAACCCCCTTTCCGTTGTCGGTTGCAAACCAACATCTGGAACTCCCATCCGGCTATTCGGCCATTCTTGGACGGTTGCTGCCTCCGTCTCAACAGTTTGTTCAACCTTATCTTCGACGGTCGCAGGTGTTTCAATTTTGGTGACCACGTCCTCCTCCGATGTAGTTTATGGAAGAGGGTCAGCTCTTAGCACTCGCAGTGTGCCAACGATTTACATCACCCGCTGCTTCCATACAATAGGTGACACCTTTGCTTGCAACAGATGTTCCACCACCGTGCTGCCTCTTGCTCCGCCCCTTCCACGCTACACCCTTGTCGACGGAGGGCTTTGAACACCTACATTCTGTAGGCTAAAAGGACTTCAACATCCTAGAGGTCATCCTCGTCCATCACAGCTAGGTGTGCCGGTAGACACAGTTCCCCCATATCTTCTAGTTGGTGAGGAAAACGAACTGTCTCCTCTTCCCCAGCCTCGAGAAGTCTCATGTCAGTCTCTAACACCTCAGAGCCGATCTCTGGTTGAACCCCTTCAACAATAGATGACTCCCCCTTTTGGCATGTGGCTTCCGCAGCTTTCTTACTACGTCATTCTCAACTGGCCACATCACTGGCCTTTCTTTTCAGCCCATACTCTTGTAGCTGCCCCTTCTCCAAGTGCAAGCATCCCTGGTGGTGGCTTCAATGCTCCACCCATGCAATCTCAGCACACGGCAAAACCCTTTCTCTAGGTTACAGAGATATTCCCTATCTCCTAGCACAATACTTCCAAGGAAATAAAGTTCAAGTGGATATTGGAAGTTCTCCTGACCTAGTTCATGCACTTCAACAAGGAAAAATTCAGACACCACTATTGCTACACTTGCAACTTCAGTTCCATAGCCATACCCTACTCCGATCTAGGAAGCTTGCTTACTGCTCTCTGCCATGGATCTATCCAAGGAACAATGCATCATAGCAAAGAAGAGAGGATTGTAGGAGCCGCATGAAGAGGACAGGTATTCCAGTCCATCCGACCTGAGTACCACAACATGCCCACGGTGGGCGACTTGATGGATTGGTGGATGAACATTCCGAAGTGCCATTGGATTTTACCAAAATGCCACCATAGCTTTTGAAATAAATATTCAAGTACAAGTCCTCTCTTTATCTTGATTCACCCCAAGTATGCTAGGTCATCCTCAGACCATAGTTGTCAGTCTCCGTTCCTCCTGGTCCTCCAACTCACTCAGGGAGGGGCATTCTTTTGACCCCTTATACTTGGGGATAAGCAACAGATATCGTGGGTAGTCTGGGCTAAGCATTCGGTCCCTCACAATTTCGGTTCAAGTTAAGTGTTGTACTCCCAGGTGTCAACCAAGGCATCCCAGAAGCTCGAGCTGGTTTTCAACTATATTAGTCGAAAGCCAGACCTCCCAGGTAGAAGTCTTGTTTCATCTTCAGCCTCATGCCTCTCGCTCAATGGACCTACTTCGTTGAGTCATCTCTCGTACAATGAACCACCATTGTATCATCCCTCAATGGACTTTCTTCATTGAGTCATCTCTTGTACAATGAACCAACGCCATTGTGTCATCTCTTGTATAACGAACTACCATTGAAACTCCTCACATTACCTAACAGTTGCTGCCCCATCGATAGTTCTATCTCCTAGACAGAACCTCCACCATCGTTTGATGTTCATTGACAGAAGCTCCATTTTTGTTAACATTCTTTTTACAGCACTTCTATTTTTGCTTTTGGCCAACTGTAGAGTAAAGGTTGTAGTGTTACAGCCAACCATAGAATAAAGGTCATAGTGTTGTAGCCAACTATGGAATAAAACTCGAGACATTATGATTTAGCCTTCCCAGAGTAGGCCAGCTGCTAGACCCCAAGCGACCGCCACTAATGCACTTTCTAGTGGTACGAGTACAACCCTTGCTACTTTTGATGCACCTTTCAAAACTATTATGGTTAGGAGACTGAGTCCAAGAATGGACTGGTCATCCGACAATAAGTGGGCGGATTTTTGGCCTATATGACGAAGATCTGGCCCTGCCAATCGCTCTTGACGTGCTTCCAAGGGGTGTGAGATCAATCCCTTAGCAACTGATTTGCACAGATGTAGATATCTGATTTTCTGTGGGAGAAACGATGGAATTCCAATCAATAGAGTGAAATTCCACCCCCTTACGCTAGTCGTTTCTAATGCACTGGGATCGCTGCAATGGACTGACAAGAGCTAGCCTCTCACAATAGATAAGTCAGAATTTCAACGAATATGATGGAATTCCAACTGACGTAATCCCAAAGGTCGCGAGTCCAATCATCACCCAACATCCATCAATAATCCCAAAGGTCACGAGTCCAATCATCACCCAACTGACGTAACATGTGCGACACTTGGCCTTCCAACACTTGACGGTCCAACTTCACCAAACATCGTGACCTTAGCCTATAAATAGATCCCCCTCTACCACTAAAGAGGGGTTCGACTCTTGGATTGCTATTGCTACTCGAGTGTCTAGGTGTTCCAGCTCCTAACGTTGGCCACCTATTCCATTCGGCTTCTGACTTTCATTCGTAGCCGACTGTCCATGCACGGGGGCTCGCTAGCGAGGACTCTAGTTTAACCTTCCTACAGGTTAGTCATCCTCTCCCCCTTTCACACTAGCAAGAAGGCAGTAGACGGCTCTTTTATTTTAGTAATACCATCTCACCTAGTCGTCCATGGCTTAGACCAAGGGAAGTCTTTTCTTCTCTCGAGGATCATCCAAGATCCCCCCTCTCCTTCTTATCCTGCATGTATGTCACCCAGGATAAGGGAGAGTTATCTTTAACATTTCCCTGAGTAAGGATGTTCTCCTTGCTACACCAGGCAATCGGTTTGCCTAAGCAAAGTTTCGCTTCTAGCTTTTGACCATGCATGCTATTTTATGCTTCCAAAGTCGCTATAGATACCCTTTTCTTTGAGCTGGCTTTGGTTATCTATTTTTGCATACTTATCGATTTAGATACACAAGCCTACGCATTGCGTGAAAAAATACAAAACCTAACCTTTGAGAATACCAGTTTTCGTTTGGCCAACTAGCAAGAAAGCTAGTTGCCACCCCTATGCCGACCTAATTCACCCAGCACCCTCATGTGCTCTATGTTTCTTTGGCTATTTTGTTTCTTTCGCACCCCTATCTGATCATGCGACTATCTCCATACGGATAATTTTGTTTGTTTTGCTTTATTATTTTGCAAGTGGAAGTCCGCCAGGGCAAGCAAATTTCTCCACATTTCTCATTTTTTCTCCCTCCCTGTGCCACTGCTTGATGCCAACTTATGCATTGTGGCCTAGGTAAGTGCCTCAAGATTAGACTTGCTTTCGAGTCCTCGTGAGACCCCTTCGGTCGAAGACCTACAGTCCCGGAAGTATCTAATGGAACCCCTAAACGCTAGTTCCTAGAGGTGTAAGACCCCTTTTGTGTTTTTCTTATTTATTTAGCATAATACCTTGGGGGATGGTGCAAGCCACAACCCTTTTTGTTGTTCTCCCAGTCAATTCCTCCAGTTTTCAACCTCCTCCATGGTTGGAACACTGAAGATGTGTCCTAATTTTCTTTTCCTAATAACCCTTTTATAAGCTGTTGAGGGGCCGGATCTTATCCGGGCTGGCTAAGGGTGCCTAACACCTTCCCTACTAGTACCCAGAGCTCCTTATCTAGTCTTTTGGACAACAGACCCCCTTGTTATACCTATATCTTACTCTTTTAATCGGGATTTCTAGTCTTTGCTGTGAAAGGTTATCCTTTCCTCATAGGTTTCCTTGTTTTCCCCTAAAAAAAAGGTGGCGACTCCATTTTATTTATATTCTTCAACATTTACTAAAAGCCTATTTTCTGCTCTCATTTGCCTGCGGACAACGTTGGCTGTCCATTAAGGGATTTGCCCAAGGGATAGTAACACTTAGTCGATTTAGTCTTTTCCCCACTTGGAGATTTGTAGAGGGTAGTCATCTTTCCTCTATCTCTCTTTAATCTAGACTTTTAGTAGTTCATCGAAGAACCTTCGTGGTTCCTTTCTTTCAATTTCTTTCTCTTTACTCTCTCTCTCTTTTATCTGAACTTTCAGTAGTTCGTTCAAGAACCTCCGTTGTTCCTTTCTTTCAATTTCTTTCTCTTTACTCTCTCTCTTTTATCCAGATTTTCAGTAGTTCATTCAGAAATCTCCATGGTTCATTTCTTTCAATTTCTTTCTCTTTACTCTATCTCTCTTTTATCTAGTCTTCTAGTAGTTCATTCAAGAATCTCCATGGTTCCTTTCTTTCCATTTCTTTTACTTTCTTTCTTGTTTGCTTTTCCCCAGAATCACAAGAGTCCACTTGTGAGCCTTTGCAGCCCTTTCCTTTGGGTTTCTATCATTCTTCTTTTGCCTGATGTTTCTATTCGAACTTTTAGAAGTCTGCTTAGTGAACTTAAGGAGACTATATCTCTCAAACTCATAGAAGTTTGAAACTTTCTTTTTCCTTTGAGTTGGTAGAAACCCAAGGTTGAGGATAAGATCTTTGCTTCTTTCTCACTCACAAAAGTTTGGAGCTTTTTCCTCCTTTTGAGTTGACAAGAACCCAAGGTTGAGGATGAGAAGACTACTTCTCTTGAAATCACAAAAGTTCAAAACTTCCTTTTCCCTTTGAGTTGGTAGAAATTTAAGATTGAGGATAAGATCTTTCTTCTTTCGAACTTGCAAAAATTTAGAGTTTTTTCCTCCCTTTGAGTTGGCAGAAACTTGAGGCATGGAGATTTCCTTTTCATCAAAACTATCGAGAGTCTAGTCAACCTTCTCTCTCTTTCCTTTTTATCCAGACTGTCAGGAGTCCAGTCAACCTTCTCTCTCTTTCCTTTTTATCTAGACTACCGGGAGTCCAATCAACTTTCCTTCTCTCTCCCTTTTTTTTTCATCTAGACTTTCATGAGTCCAATTAGGAACCTCTGTCGTTCCTTTCATTCAATTTCCCTCAATTTCCTTTGGCTTAGTTTTATCCACACTTTTGGTAGTCCTATCAGGAACTTCTGTGTTCCTTTCTCTTGATTTCTTTCATTTCCCTTCTGTCTAATTTCCTCCAGGCTTCGAATATTCATGTGGGGCCCATAGTGTTTCTTTCTCCTTTCTAGGGATTTCATCTCTTGTCTCACCTAACTTGAGGTATTTGGGTTTCATTGGATTAATGAACTTAATTGATTCCTCTTGAGTTACCATGAGGTTCTTGAGAACCAGTCCATTGATGACACGTGGTGGCAGTTATAGGTGGGGTTATAGGTGGTTGCTATCAATGGTTTAGGTTTAAATAGTGGTGTTTGCGAGATGGCAAGGGGACGCTCATTTTCTTTGGAATTTCCTTGAGGTGATTGCTCCTCCCTTTGGTGTAGTCTCAAGCAACCTAATTGCTGGTGGTCTCAACTCTCTGTGATCTCATTTTTCATTGTTGTTTGTAAGTGGGTCTAGCCTACTACCCCTTGATCCATTATTTTGATTTGTAGGTTTTTACTACTCCATGTAGTTTTATCGCATTAAGTACTAGCCACATGCTTAAAAGTATTTTCATCATTTTACAATCTATGATTCTTGTTTGATTGTTGAATTGCGGAATCATTGAATTGCTTGATTGTCTAACCATTGTACTATGTTTCAATTTCTACATTCCTTAATGTTGTATGTGTGTTTACTTCTTACCTAAATGCATGATTCCTTTTCAAATCTTTGAAATCAATGTGGTAATTGTGTGTTTCTTTAATCATTTAGTTCTTTCTTGCTAAGTTTGACATAGACAACAAGAAGAGGACTGAACTGGATACAATGCATAAAGAATCCAAACTTGTGGAAGATCTTTAGTGTATTACGGTGTATAGCTTGTATTATGATTACCTTAGCTTGAGGCATTGTAATTCTTTCTTTTATATTTTTTCGTTGGATGTAATTCGGATCTTTGAGATAGTAAAATCTTCATTCAGCTTTTATACTTTATGTCATTCTCGTGATGCTTAGGACAATTTCGAATTATTCATCAAGATAGTTTAAACATGCCAATCCATATGATAGGAGGCTAGTGTTTAGCTAGGTAGGTTGGGTGTCTAACACCTTCCCAACTTGTACCCGAAGTGCTTACCTGGAATCTTAAAGGTTTTCTTAATATTTACCTTAAACAAAACTAAGTGATGACTCTATGTCATTATTTTTTCCTTTGGGATCTTTATTCTATTAAGAAGAAATATACTTAAAAATTTACACATTTACACCTACAAAAAAATTACTTAACATCATCAACATTAATTACTTTGCATCATCAAAACTTACCTTCCTTAATGAGCACTATAGTGAGAGAAAGCACGTTAAATGCCATTGATTTCATGAAGTAGGGTTCCAGCGTTCAAAGCATTTTGCCTTAGGCATCGTTACAAATCGTTATTTATTGTTTTCAAAATCATTCCTATTGTTATGATTATGTGAGAGTTTTTTAATACTTTTTTTTATAATTTATTATTATATTTTTCAATTACATCACCATTCTTATATTTTAAATTATTATATTTTATACCTAAATTATATCATTACACAAATATTAATACAACTTAAATTCACTATAATCACATTAAATATTAACTCACTATTAACTTCTAACTCTTTGATCGGTGTACAAAATAATCATTCACCCAACATTTATACTGAAATTACTCCTTATCATTTTAAGAGCAACTTTTTCCGTTACATGAATGCACTCTTATTAGGCTTTTTTTTCCTATTAAAAGTTTCATCATTAATTTGTTGGTTAAAATATTAATCAGTGAACATTTGTTTGGAACTAAAAAATCAAAAGTTTTCAATTCATAAAATAGGGTCCAACCTGACTTATCAAAAACAGGGACGTCCTTAATCTTGGCCATCATTTTTAGACGCGATGGTCGGTTTTTTTAATATGGTGGTCATTATTTTTGGTAGTTCCATGTTATTCTTTTTTGTTTCGTCATATTTATTGGCGTACGTGATTATGTGATCACTGTTTTTAGTAGCCGTCATTATTTTTATTTTTTGATATTCTTTCATTGTATCATGGACAGACAATTTTCCTTTGTTTGGTGTAGATATAAATTTCTATATTGCAATTCTTTGTAGGTATGGAATCTCTCTTTTCTTTTGATTTAATATTTGTATGGCAATATATCATAATTAATATTTGTGGTTGTTTAATTTTATGACAAATTTGTTATAGTTGATAATCAGATAATTTCTTTTCTCAACGTTTTGGTGCTTGGACCATTGATTTTTGAACCTGCAGCATGCCATTTTCCAAGTGTCAATTTTATACATGCATTCTCCTCGCCTGTGTTTATAACTAAAAGGAATGTAAATGATTTAAAATTGCCATAATAGTTATATATATAAATTTGTAAGTGGTTTATCTCCTCACTCATAAGTAAATTTATTTTAGGGTCAGTTTCCGCCAGCTTTCGAAGTTAAATAAAGTTAAAATTGAAATTAATTTCATAATCGAAGTTGAATCAACACATTAATTAAGGTAATAAAAATTTATAAGTTAAAATTTAAATAATAATAATAATATTAAAAGTGATTTTGAAAATCAAACGAAATTGACCTTGAACAATGCCCATAATACTTATCAAAACAATAGACTTGTTGACTAGACGAGAGTTGATCAAGTGTACCGTAATTAGTGGGCTTCTCTAATGCTGGAGTCAGGCTAGTGAGATGAACGGAGGAGAGACCGATCAAGTTTACAATTGGAAAAGCAACCCACATCGCCACATTTACTGTAATATTTACAGTCAATGACGGTGGGTATCAATTAACAAATGCCACTCAACCAAAACCATGTAGCACCACGGTGGCAACATGTGGGCAACAATTCAACATTTGTTCGAACAGTTGGCAGGCACAACAAGTCCACCGTGCTGTAAGATTTAGGGGACTATGGGTCAAGGCACCTATGCAACCTAGGCGAAGGATTGGTTTAGGTGGTGATCAGTTGGAGCAAAGAAATAAGGCTCATCCAGGCGGGTCATTCCATATTTGTGAGGGGACCTGATTCAACCAGCTGCTACCCACACATTATGAGATTCCTACCTCACTTGCTGACCACCATATATTAGGGATAGCTGGAAGCAAAGCGCCACAAAATCTCTTGGTAGTGACAATGCATGATAATGATAGCCCTATGTTTGCCTTACCTTGCTTGTCATGATCATCACGTTGCATGCCTTTGTCTTTGGTTTGTAGAGTTGTTTCATATATATCTTAGACTAGCATGTTGCACCATAAGTATCACTTTGTATTTCATGCCAGCAATTCTACAAAAGGTTGGTGGGGGTCCAATCATCAAAACCTTTCCATGCCTCCCCTTAGTTGATTTGACTGATTATCGACCACTTGAATAAACTGTAGCTCCTAACCAATGCCTCCAAACACTTTGAATGTGTTCGGAAATAATATTTTTAACTTTGAAAGTTATTTTCGTAAATAGAATTAGAATTGTATAATAATTTTAATGATAAAAATATATACTTAAAATTTGTACAGGAAAAAATAACGTTAAAAATAATTTTAAAAATAAAAAAAAACTAAAACCTTTGAGAGATGTCATTTGTGTTGGGCCAATCGCGTCGGCTCAACTCAACACAGTTAGATTGCGCTGTCGATCGGCCCGACCCGGTTGGACGGGTGATGTTGGGCCATCGAAATTCACATATATCGGGTTGTGCTGGCACATCGTGTGGGTTGGTGTACGTGACACGATCCACATTCTTCGGCCGTCCTCGCTCGCTCCCTGCCTGCGCCGCCCGCTCCTGCCTTCTCCCCGCCTGCGCTGCCCAACCCCGCTCACTCCCACCCGTCCCCGTGCACAGCCTCTAGAAGAAGTGGAAGAATAGAAGAATGACCTGATTGCCTTTGTCGCACACCTGCGAACGCACGCCGCTCGCCCCTACCTGCACCCGCCCACTCCTGCTCGTCCCCGTGCATTGCCTCCCAAACAAGCCGAAGAAGAGAAGAACTGCCCCTTGACCAAGTCCGCTTCTGCGCCCTTTCGCTTGTTTAGTATTTTGAATATTTTCTCACCATGTAAATGTTTAAACAAGTAAATAACTAATTATGTTTCATAATCGAGGCTCTTTGATAACAAATATATATATATAAATCTAAGATTTAACCAATTACATTTCAAATTTTCAAAAACAAAATTACATTAAGTACTTTCATATTCACATTTACAAAAAAATTACAATTAAAAAAATTTACATTTACATAATTTACATAATATTTTTAAATATTCATATTTGTAAATTCGCCTATCCATTCGTCTATTCCTTCTTGAACATGATATCTAGCATACTCGTGATATTTAACGCACATTAATGCTTTGAGAATATCATCATTTAATCTAAATCTTCTTTCATCTAAAATGTTTCCAATAATACTAAAAATTTGTGCACAAAAATGGTTAGTAAATTTCTAGCTATTAAAGATAAAATAGGAAATGTCAAATTTTATTTTTTTCACAAATCAATTATATCAAAAGTATTCATATTAGTATTATTTGAAGTATTAATACTAACTGCATTATCTTTAATATGAAAAAAATCAAAAATTTCCATAATTATAGAAAAATATTTTTGTCATTATGTGGATAAAAAATTTTATTAAATTCTATTAATCTCTTTTATGAAATTTAATTATTATCAATAAAATGAGCAGTAATAACAATATATCATACTTTGATTGAATGCATAACATTGATAAGTTCTTGTCTAATAATTTGAAATTTTTCAATAATATCTTTTCTAGTAGTATTTCTTGATATATTTTTAAATTGTGGAGAATACTAAAGATTTGAGCCAGAGAATTTTTCAATTCTAACACAAGGTACTTATACTTATTAGATTGAATAAAACGATTTTGCCATATCCAGAATAATACAAATTCAACCCATTTCATGAATAAAATGTGACCCATTAACCAACCAACAAAACCACTTGTTACAAATAACATCTTGTTGTTGCATCGAAATATATAAATGTTGACTAATCTGGATAATGTTGAACTTGGTAAAATAAAATGGTTGCATAATTGAAAGATTAGAATGTTCAGGAATACACATAAAATGCTGAGATTACACATTGAATTTTTGGTAGTAGATCTATAATCAAAAAAGTTTTTTTGATTGTTCCAGAAGAAATGAAACAAAAGATAGGGTGGAATTAGCATAGTTATTGTATGAGGTCTACCCAATGCAAAATCAATCTCAGATCCCCAAATCAGTTAACATCCCCAAACCCCGACCGGGATGTCATTTTTGGGCTTTTCTCCATTCTCCCTTTGTGAAGGGCAAGACAACATCCACTATTGCATCTCAAATAGAGTTGTAAATAGAGTCTGCATTCCAAGATAGATATGAACATGGCAGGTGGTACAATGATCATACAAAGAGATGCTTTTACAGACACCTCTCACTACTAAAGACTGAGACACCACATCAATAGGTCTATTTTTGGTAGTATAAGTGGACTGGATCGACCCAATATGTCGACTCAATGTCCTTCCTCACTAGCATTCCAATCCTTCTTTCTAGTCGATCAAGATTTTTTTTCCCCTCCAAGAAAGAAATCCAACCTTCACTGCATGATTTATTAGTGTGTTATTTCCAGTGCCTATACCTTCACTACATCTATTTTTGGTGTGCATATCAGTAATGTTATAGAGATAGATATACATTTAACACCTAAATTTGTGTATGAAAGCCTAGGGTTAAGAAATGAGGGTGTAGAGATCCTTGAATCTTCTACAATGGTAGAGTGGTCAGAATAGGACATGAAAGATTGCATGGCCATTAACCCTCAAATTAATTTGTTCAATAGGCTGAAATATATGAAGGGTAAGGCTCATATGGTTGCATTAATACTTATCAGAACTATTTACCAAAGATTTGGACACAATTTAGAATTGTCCATCTTTGTAAAGATTGCAACCTATGTAGTGCTAAACCAGATTCAAGTGAACTGGTACAAAGTATTTATCTTAAAGATCACTAGCATTAAAAAGAAACTATTTTATGGTGATTTTATTTATCAATTGGTGTCAAGCTCTTCACATTTGTCATCCTAGGTAGTAAAGAAATTGAAGTCCAGAATACTGACTACCATGGATTTAAAGCAACTCTCAGATAACTTGGCACCTCAGATCCATAGTGAACCATCCACTTCACAGTAGAGAGGGTCAACCTCTATATCAGAAAAAGTGGATATTGTACTAGAACAAATTGCATACCTAAAGGAAGAAATTGCAACACTGAAGTTTAAATTCCTTGATAATTAATTGTAATCTTCCTTTCTTTTGTATGTAATTCAAACATTTGGAGAGAAAACTCTCCCAAGATGTAAACATTATAATGTTTAATGCAAGTGTTTTAAGTTTTACTTTGTGTGTATTACACTTGTACATGTTTTGTGGTTTGTTTTAAAATTTCTCATTCAACAATTCAATGGAGAAGTATCCATAAAACATGTTCAAATTAAACAATTATAGTGAAACCAATTTTATGAACACACTTTGTTACAGTCGTGCATGTTCTGTGGTTTGCTTCCTTCTAAAATTTTCCATTCATTCAGCAATCCACCAAATTGTATTTCTCTTTAAAAATCCTCTCTTAATCATTCAAATTATGAAATAGCCCTTAATCATACTTCAGATGATTAACATCATTTAGTTTTAGTAAATCCTACACTTAAAAATAATATTTTCTAGCAAACAGAACCTTAACTAGCTAACAGTGCGATAATCCACAAGGTTGGTCTGAGTAAACTAGGTAACCCGCAAACTAACTTCATGGTTAACTCCCAAAAGTTCTCTTTTTTTTTTCTCTCTTTCAACTCGCCTCGCGAGTAAATAAGGTAACCTGCAAACTAACCTTGTGGATAAACTCACTTACCCACGAAGTAACTCAAAATAAAACACAGTAGCTAACAATTTGAATAATTATATTGTACTAACACATTAAAGCTTAAGTATATATACAGTATAAGTCTAAATGTTTTTCTTTTCTTTTTCTTATATATATATATACTTATTATTTTTGTTCATGTTTGTATTTTTATATGTTTTTGTATTTATTATATATATATATGTCTTTTTTTAATTATTATTTTATATATATATATTTTTTATTTTTTTTTTAGGTCTTCTTCTAAGTTAACAACCTCCACCTCTTTCTTATCAGAATATTTTAGAAAATGTTTTAATCTTTGAACATTAACTTTAAAAATTTCATGATTTTGAGCGTCCTCCAAATCTACTATACTATATGGATAAACATGTTTAATAACAAATGGACTAGTACATCTGAATTTCAATTTTCCTAGAAAAGAGTGTAGTCTTGAATTATATAAATAAAATTTCTTGTCGTTTTTCAATTACGTTTGGTGCAAACCTTACTGACCCTACGATACGTTTAGCACAAACCTTCCTACCTTGGCAGAAGGTTTAGCTCATGTACTAGGTGCAATAGATTTGTATTATTACTATATATTTGTATATGTATGTATATAATATATATTTATATATTTGTGTGAAAATATTAGTTTTGAGATTTATATTTCATATTTATTTTGATTTTCTTTTGTATATAAATGATTATTCTTTATTTCCCATAAACTAAGAAATTTGGTTATCCGAAATGTATGTTTTAGATAAATGAAAATCTCTGTAAATGGAAGGATTTTCCGATTACTAAACTAAGAAATTCGGTTAACCGAAAAGTAAATTTCAGTTATCCGAATTTTCCTATCTAGTGTAAATCTATACTTTTTTGTAAAGTTTATTTTTCCTTTTGTGATTATTGTATTTAGGAATTATTATAGAATTTTTTTAGTTTTCTTAATGATTGGTTTACAAAGTTGTGATTGATTTCAATGATTTTTTTAGACAAACTTCTTGTGGATTCGACTTATACTTGCATATACTTATTATAATTGACACCATACGTTTACGATTAGAAATATTAAAATTTAAACTTTACAGTTTAATTCTAAATACACAAAATGCCTATAGAGGGCAGCCAGTTTATCAAAAAGAACTGCAAGCTTTAGCGACGACAATACAGAAATTGTGCTGTTATTTGGTGGGCACTTCATTCATAATACGAATTGATCATCAAAGCTTGAAACATTTATTATAGCAACGACTTCACAATGATTCCCAACAGAAGTGGGTATGCAAATCTATGGGTTTTGAATTTCACGGTGCAATATAAAAAGGGAGGTCAAAACAAGGCTGTAAATGCTCTCCCGAATATCTAGCAAAATGGAGATCCACTCAATCACGGGACCGCAAGCTACTTGGTTCCGTGAGGTAAAAAGGGCCTACGAGGACCACTCTTACATTTTACAAAAATTGCAGGAAATGATTCATGGCAGGTTGGACCCCAATAAATATCAGTTAAAGGGTGGTATGTTATTTAGAAAGGGAAAAAATTAATACTGCCCGGTCGCACTCCTCTCACACAAGCTATCATCACAGAGTTACACGACTCAAAAATTGGTGGACATTTGGGCTATAAAAAGACAGTGGCTGCGGCAAGGAGAAATTTTTACAAGAAGGGGCAAACTAAGGAGATCAAAGAACATGTCAAACATTGCACCATTTGCCAACAGTGTAAGACTAGTCATCTCAAGCCCGCCGGTCTTCTTCAACCTCTATCGATTCCCGAGCAGCCATGGCAGGATGTCTCTGTGGATTTCATTGGCAGTCTTCCAAATTCTGAAGGGTATGCTACAATCATGGTGGTAGTCGACCATTTAACCAAGTATGCCCACTTCCTTCCACTTCGCCATCCCTATACTGCTGATCCGTGCCAACCCTTCACGTCGTCGGCCTCACAAGAAGAGAGACACGGACACAAACGCCTCTTCCACACATCACAAATAAGAGAAAATGTCCAAGGCGAGGAACACAAACAAATAAAGCTATTTTGGCAGCCAAGAAAGAAAAGCTCTTTTTATCGATGAAAATAGTACATATTTATAAACATCAACACACTTCTCTTCCTCCAACCACGTGGACCTACACGTACACTAAAAATCACGTACACATGCACATCCTCACCTGTGCACACCCATGCACGACCATGCACATCTATGCACGTTCTCCACGCACGTTTTCCACGTCACGCCTACGAACGTGCCTTTCTCGTTGCAAAAGTCCGTTCCCTCAACGGACCGTCGTTGAGAGATCGAATTTCACAACGAACTCTCGTTGTCGCGTTGTCGACTATTCGTGTTCTTCTGCAAACCACGTGCACACCACGATCTCCCCCCAGGTAAACCGACTCCTCCATGCATGGGCGTCCCGCACGTCCCGCATGCACGTCCGCAACATTCAAACGACCACGTCGTCGCCAACTCCCACCTGACCCGCTCAACCACCGCTCGGATCAACTGCCAAATCAATCGCCCAACTTTTCACCTCCAATATCATCAAGCAACATGGACTACCAGCTTCAATCGTCAATGATCGGGATCTGGTATTTACAAGTCATTTTTGGAAGGAGCTCTTCAGTCAAATGGGCACATGACTGTGCATGTCTACAGCTTACCACCAGAAATCCGATGGTTAGAACGAAGTGGTGTCAATCACTGTTTAGAAGCTTACCTGCATTGCTATTGCCATACCGTGCCTTCCACCTGTTCTGAATGGCTACATTGGGCCGAATGCCTGAATATAGTTACAATACAGCCACTCATTCAGCGACGGGAACCTCCCCCTATGAAGCCGTCTGTGGTAAGCCACCACCCACACTTCTTTCGTTCGTTCCAGGAACCATTCAAGACTCTCAGGTGGAGCAGCAAGTTTGCACTCAGGATGAGGTCATGGCCACCCTTTGCCATGACCTGGAACGCGCTCAGAACCGCATGAAGCAGTTCGCGGACCACCACCGACGGGAAAAAACATATTTGTCGGGACAGTGGGTTTACGTCAAACTACAAGCTTACAAGCAAGGGTCGGCCATAGAATGGGTTCAGCAGAAGCTTCAGCCCAAGTATTACAGCCTGTATCAAATCATTACCCGCATTGGTGAGGTTGCATACGAGCTACATCTACCTCAAGGGACCAAGATCCACCCTGTATTTCATGTTTCACTCTTGAAGCCTTACTACGGTGAGGTACCCACTACCTCACCTCTAGCATTGTCAAACATTAGCCAACCTGGTCGGACACATCCGCTCAAGCTCCTTGATCGCCAGCTCATCAACCGCTGGGGACATGCCGTCACACAACTTCTCATCTAGTGGGATCACGGTACCCACGAATCAGCCTCCTGGATCGATTATTATGTCTTCACTCAACGGTTCCCGGACTTTCAGCTCGAGGACGAGCTTTCTGGAAACGGGGGAGGTGATGCTGGATTCCGCAGGAAGAAGAAGTTTTTACATGGACGTAATGGTGGACTTTCCGTAGCTCGAAAGCGAAACTTCCATAGTTCGATGACGGAAATTCTGTAGTTGAGTGAGTGAAGTTTTGGGTTATTGGGCCCGACCTGTGGGCCGAACTTAGTCCAGTTAAAGGTTGTAATGAACTACTATTTAACCTAATGTTATGGGATGTGATGATAGGTCGAGGAACTTCATTGGTTATCTCGGTCGTCGTCCCTCTTCCTTGCTATCTAGAATCCCTAGTTCCTTTGCTGTACCCCTCCGCAGGTCACCACGGCGTCGGCCCGCACGAGAAGTTAGGCCGCTCGCAGTGAAGAATAGACGAAGCCTAACATACTACCCCAATCCTCTTGGATGTATTGCTTACAAATGTCAATAGCCCTTCGTAGAGTAGTTGAATGTCTAGTGAAACTCATAAAAATCGGCAACTCCCCTAATCCCCACCTAGGGGGATCCCTCAACCTCTTCGACTAGTGTAAAGGCTAGTGTCTAGAAATCCTACGGGGGGGCGACGATGACAGTAGATGAGCATTCGAAAGAAGGAGGTGAACGAATACTGAGAAGAGAGGACTAGGGTTCGGGCGGCGGCAGATGTGAAGAGGAAGAAGAGTGCGATTAATATCCAAAAGTTACAAAACATGTCTACAAAAATGGGTTTATATACCCATACAATAAAACGGTAAAAAGATCCTACGGCTAAGAATAAAAGAAGCAAAATCTAACATAGTAGTCGTAAATCTGCCTCAACGGCCATGCATACAATACACCACAAATAGGCTTGGGGGCTTCTCTGCATGGTCAACCACGATAGATAGCCTAGTGTCACAACAATCGTCCCACCTTCATTAGCATTAATTGCTCTGTTCACGGTAAAATGAAGTTGAACTCCAATCGTTATGTTTTTCTGACTTCTTACACTAATTTATTGAACGTAAAAATAGATCACTACGGTAACATAAACTTTTAAAAAAAAGTTAAAATCAAATAAGCGGATGATCCGTCGTTTCTCCACGGGTAAGCCGTCCTTATTTTTGTTAAGTTTCCACTAGTGCCTCACAGAACATCTGTACTTCAGTTATGGAAATTCCGTGAATATGACGAAATTTCCGTTACACAAAGATGAATAATCTAGAGTACGTTACTGTTGATTGATTTCTGCAACAAATATTGAGCACAAAAGAGGTTTGTGGATGACGTCACATCAATTGAACAATTTCTGCGAATTTTCAAGGAGAATGAAGTTCAACTTACAGAAACGTGATGATTTCCAAGGTAATGCGTGGTGGTTTTCTTTCGATTGACAATCAATTTGAAGTACCTAGGATGGTATTTGCGCGGTTGGTTTTCAGACTGGATTAATTTTTTTGCTACAATCAAATTTGGTTGAAGGATAAATGGGTTCCAATTCCCCCGCAGAATAGCGGATGTTCCGACACCTGCTATTGGGTAAAAATGACATTTCAGGGATTTGAGCGTTCATGTAGAAATTCATTTACATTTATGAATTTCTTTAAAATAGGTTCATAATCAATTAACGAAGCACTTTCTTGATTTTTTCACTAACGTTGTTCAAATATTTATCTTTTGATTGAAGTTTTTTAAAACAGCTACAAATATTCATGAATGTAGGGATAATTTTTTATACCTCAAGTTTATGAACACCCGTAGGTGGTGTGGTGCTTTTTTTGAAAATGTTGCAACAATTCGATCAAATTTGGGTTGTATTTGGCAGGATGTGCCAAATATTCATGGATTTCAACGGAATGCCCTAGAGATGTCAATTAGGCCGTATTGGGCTAGTACGGCCCAACACGGTTTGATTATATCGGTCAACGATACGGTACGAAAAAATTTTCGTACCGTAGGTTGTACCTAAGTTGGACCCCTAGGTAGTTTATGTTGTACCAACACAGCACGAAATAAGCATAGCCTAACCTAACACAAGACTATGACTAAGAGTATTTTCTGGGCCAATAATCGAGTTGTGAGAAGGGCGGGGGCACCGGTCACTAGATCGTGTGGCTGGCGGGGTGAACGGTTGCTTGCGTGAAAAGGGGGTGAACGGGTCGTGTGGCCAATGGGGGGGGACGGACTACCAAGTCATTGAACCAACAACCAGGTCGTGCAACCAGAGGGGTGATAGGTCAAGCTAGGGAATCGTGCTTAGGTTGGCCATCAGGTCATTGGATTTGCTACCGGGTCATTAGGCCAACAGCTGAATCATGACACTAGGTTCCGAAAAGAAGAATTGAATAGAGAGGTGGGCTATCGAAGGGGGCGAGGGGGAAAGCTGTGCGAACTGGCTAGGGGAACGATCACCAGGTCGAGGGAGGGGGGGGAGTAGTCGTCAGACCGACAGGTGAATTGTCACGTATGCGAAAGGAAGGTGAACGAGTCGTGTGCCGACGATGGGGACAGGTCCACTAGGTCATTAGGTCAATCATCGGATCATTGAACCTACAACTAGGTCTCGATGTCAAGTCTCAAGAAGAATATTGTTATTTATTAATTAAATAAATAATTAATTAATTAAAAAATCATATCGATCAAAATCATACCATTAATCAACACAAATAGTATTTTTTTATACAACAAATCATACCTAAGCTGATCCATTGGCAGTGTGAACTATACCAACATGAGACACCTCTAAAATGCCCAAATATTTTATGAAAAAAGTAAGTCATAAATACACACCATACTTGTGTTTTTGAAATTTCCTTAAGAACAAATACAAGCCGTGTTGGAAGGTTGAAAGAGCAATTGCATGCACTACGCTCCACACATTTGTGGCAACTATGTTAAAGATCAAGACGAAGTTCCATCTAGTCCAAAACACAAAATCTCATAATTTTCAATACCTTGAAATAAGGTAAATCATGATTTTAGAAAATTTTTCTCCCCCAACCAAACGCTACATCCAAAGCCTTCCAATTTAGCACTTCCACCGAAAATTGAGAGAACTTGTTGAGCTAGTCAAACAAGTTCATTATCTAACAGACTTCGTGCATGAGGATCACATTTATGATGAAAACAAAAGAATCCAAGAACTGCTCAACAATAAACTGTATTATAAAAGGTTCGAATATATACAATGTTAACAGTGTACCAGAAGGAAAAAACTGGACAACCCACCATGGATAACCTTCTAGGCACAGCCGAGTGGTAATGGTATATAAGGTTGCTGCCCTTCCAACTTGCCCACCAGCAAACATTTTAAAGGAATGAAGAATAAAGACAAACAAAAAAGAAAAGGAGGAAAGTGGGAAAATAGGCAGCAAAACCATCATCACCAATAGATTACTTGTATCGGCTTGTCAACCGAATTTCCACTAAAAAAACTCCTAGCGTGGTATGCCACCGCGCATCGAACCACCTCGTCAGATTGCCTGATGGTCACCTCCCACAATGGATTGAATGGAAATGAAAACCAGTTGAGAACTTACCATCCATCTTGTAGCGGGATTGCGTGCTGGGTCTTCAGTAGCGTAGTTATAAGATAGGCAGTCACGGGCCACTCACCATCGCTTGCTTTGAGGACCGGTCGGGCCACTCCATACCACCAATTCTGAAGCATCATGCGCCATCACAGGTTTTGTTCAATACCACCATGTCATGAAGATAAGCCCAACCTGCGGTTGCAGTACACAGAACAATCAAACAGGACGGTAACTGATGATTTATAAACAACAGAGTAATTTACTATTTACAGCTCACAGGTCCATGCCTTATCACTGAGTCATCAGAAGGTTCAAAGTTCGATCCCCCTCGAGCTTTCACGACCACACCCTGCGCACCTTTTGGATTCAGTTGGTAAAATAAATAGTGATGCAATAGATCAGTGGGTAGTGAGAACGAACAGAAATCAAAATATTAATTAATGTTACAAGGGAAGACCTCCATTTTATCTGACAATCCATTTTTGGGAGGGCCATCACCAGATTCAATAAGTGCAGTCCCTACAGATTCAGATAGATTATCGGCCAGTTTTGCAACGCCAATCCTTCCGAGCAATGGAATATTCACCAGATTGCTACACAGACTCACCTGAACCATCTACAGTGCCACGAATTTCTGCTGCACTCAGTAGATCATGTACTTGTTTTTCCTGATTTGAGATAGCCACTTTCTTTGCAATCTCTTCGACATGTGTTTCATGTTTGATGCCATCAATTTCAGCAGTCTCATTCAATCTTAAAGAGCAGCCCGAACATTCTTGATTGGCAACAAATTCTGAAGGACACGACACCTGCATGTCACTGGAAGATATGTTCCCAACTCTGAGCAAGGGAGACGTCTGTTCACTTGGACCACTTGAAGAGGCATATTTGCCTATTTTACTTGTTAACTCACAGCACCCACCACCCAACTTCCGCTTCAATTGTTTCTCTGAACTACCCTGACAATAGCCAGCACCTTCTTCATCAGAAGTTTTCTCATGTGCTTGCGGACTTACTGGAGAGGTACTCGGACTACTTGATACCCATTTCCCATATCTGATTTGCATTACGTCACATTGCTCAGCATCAAGTTTACGGGCAGGTGGTTTTTCTATGGATCGACCTCCATCCTCATCAATATCTTTTTCATGAACACCAGATCTAGAAGGGCGAGATCGTTTATATCCGACAGGAAATACATATGAAGGAATTTGCCGCCTGCGTACATGAGATACATAGATTTCCATTCCTGGTTTCCAATACATGTACATATTTACAGAATGCCTGAATTTATCTACAGTCCCACGAATGTCAAATTGCTGTCCTTCCTGTATTTTGGCACCCTGTTTCCTTTGCAGACCCATAAAAAAGGCACAATGTGCACACACTCTTGAAATATCAACATACTCCTCAGGGTATGGATGACATTGAAGCATCCCACCTGTATCCCGTTCTATCTGAAAAGTAAAATACAATTTAGTTGGGACATAACTCGTTCTAAACCTACAGTGACCTGGAAAATTAGTTACCAAACATCTTCATCCTTACACAACAAACTTATCCAAGGACAAATCTTGAAGATACTGTCAGAAGGGTATAATTTACCTTTAACGTAAGCTGTCTCAAACGAGATTCTACCCAACCCTTCCATGTCCGTAAGTCATCTGCATCTGCTGCAACAATGTCAACCTGTAGATAATTCTTGTATGACTCGAAGAAAAGATAAGGTTCAAACAAAGTATCCCAACTGGACTTATTCAACTCAATCTCCTGAAGCAAAAAAAAGGCACACCTAAAAGTGTAAGAGAGTGCATTAGACGTAACAAAAGCAAGGAAAACATAACTAAACTACATTACCTCACACATTTTGTTCCCAATCTCGAATTGATCCATCATTACCCGAAGGGTACTAGTGGAGACATTGTAACTAGAATTCATGCAGGGATAAGCAGGGGTAATAATGGGCATATGGTGAGTACGATCTCGAGGGTTCTTACGGGGATCCCAAACGGGAAAACCTAACTCATCCTCCTCTATTGTGCATAGCATCACAGGATTAGGCCAGCGCCACTGTGTGTAGACTCTGAAAAAACGGGATACTAACATACTAGGCACTGCATTAGGATAGAGCTGACACACACGAGCGACCAGCAGGGCCCAGTTTACACCACCAAGAAAACCAGTTACCTGAATGCAGAAAGGGTATGGCATTTTGCAAAATTTAATTACATAAAATTAATAATCAATCTCATTGGTAAACTTACATTTGAATAAACAGCACGCCTCTTTGCCCAAAACTTCAAACAGCGGAGCGTCATACGAAAATGCTATACTCAAAATAACATTTCAGAAAAAGCAACAAATTCATAAATTCCACTAAAAGACAAATTGTCACAAACAATTACCTCAACATTTGGAACAAGACGAAGAATTTGGTCAGCAACCCGGCATCCATTAAGACTCCGAACAGTTTGCTCATCAACATTGTATAAGACAGACTCTTGAGAAATATCCAAATCCTGCAAAGTACCATTGATGATATACATGATACTAAATCAAGCTAGTAAAACTCAAATAGTGCAGTGTGCAAAAAGTGAAAAATATGATTCACACCATTATAGAGAATACAAGTTTCAAAATTATTCAAAGAATATCTAGATCAGCAATATATATGTGGCACCCTCAAAATAAACATATATATATGTCAGTCAAGATCCGTAATTCAACGTAACCATCTTTAAAAATGATAATATATTGCAAATAAAGAAAAGATAGTTCAGCAGCCTACAGAAAATGAGAATATTCATTATCCAGTTGCATGAAAAATCATTTTATTTATATAATCTGTGTCAGTCAAAGAGATATAGGATTTAAAATGTGGATAATCCTCATGTTGGCATATAAAAAAAAAGATCCCTTCCCTTTCTGCATAAAAAGCTTACATCTGGAACAACTAGCACAGAGATACTGGCATAGAGAAGGTCAATGGATATTCCTCGAAACTTGAACTTCATCACAGGAACATGAGCATCGGGAACTGGCTGTAGTTCGGTCACTTCTTCAATCTCAGCTAGTATGTTATGTAAAATTATAAAAAAGTCCTCCTGTAGAAAGTCTGTATCAATAATGTGGTAAAAATGATCTAACCCAAACATCAAAGAAAACGAACTATTTTTTAATTTCAATTAAAGAGTACAGAAAAAATAATAATATGAAAAGCAGATAAACCTCGCGGTTCACATAGGATGGCCCAACACATAGAGTATCAATATCTGCCCCAGGTCCATGAACCTGTTGGAGAAAAAAACAAAGGGGCAATCACTTCAATCCTAGGCACATAATACAGAATGCTGATATTATGAAAATTCCAAGATAGCCCATTGAGTGACTTCAAACAACTGAGGGAAGCAACAGAGGATCCATCACAGTGAATACCATCTAGGTTTGTGGTTGAACAAGACATTGTCTCTTGAGTTGCTTTGGTCACTCAAGCACCTCAATCCTAAGAAATGATAACATGGTATAAATCACTTCATCTTCAGTCCATCTTTTAACATTTTCAATATTCCATTTATACAGTCCAGCAACATTGTTACTCGTTTTAAATTTTCAGTCTTTTAGTTATAAGATCTACACTCACATCTCACTGAGTTTTTATTATATGTCAACCACTATTACAATCGATTTAACTCACTAAAGGAGAGGTGAATAGTGAGTTTTACCTAAATTTTAGAATTTAAGCAATGCAAGTTGGTTTGTGTATATTAACTACGTGTTCTATTCAATCAATATTTATTTGGATGAAGATAAACAGTTGAGTTGTGTGATTTTTTATCAATTTAGTGTAATGGTAAAGATAACTGCAATCACAAACAAAAGGAATACAAAACTTTTACAGTGATTTACCACAAAGAACTACTTCACTCTCCAAACTTTCATGACTCTTTCACTAATAATGTGATGTTGTCTATAGGTCAACACCCTACCACAATATAATTAATACTTTTCACAAGATTAGTACTCAACCCTAGTCGTCTTAACTAAACTGTCAAACCTCCTTAATCCTTAAGGGGGGATTTGTGCATAGCAGAAATCTAGGAAATGGAAAATTTAGAAAATTTCCAACATTTGGTAGAAAGGAAAATTTAGAAATATTTCTAGATTTTTCGTCAATATAAATGAGTGATTTTCCTAGCCCTTGCAAAAATTTGGAAATTTTTGTTGCAACCCCTCCCTTGCCATACCTCTCCCTAATTGTTCCCATCCTACTCCCACCTACCTCAATTCCATCTTTCATCAACACCAACACCTCATCCACTTCCAATTGGATGGTCCGCCACCGACTGCACCTATGCCCTCAAGGTTGTCTACAAGCTATGGGAACCACAACATCACTTTCGAATCTACCACAAGATCAAGATCCTCCACATGGTCAATAACCCCTTTGTTGTCTACTGCCATAGCATGTACCACAACACAAATGAGATCTAGATCCTGGCAACAAGGAGGTGGTTGCCAATGGGGGTGTACTAGGAGTGACAATTGCATTGGATAGAGGCAAGGCTGATGTGACTGTCGTAGGGACAACATTAAGGCCACCAATGGTGTCAAAGGAGGTGGGCAATAGGGCCAACGAGGGAGTTGACACCATCGATGATGCAAAATCAAACAAATATTAATAAAAAATTATTCATCACATTAATTTTATTAATTCATTGCATTTATAAAAAATTAATTTATTATTATTTTGGTAGATGTATATTTTATTAATTTGACAATTTAAAATATTTAATTTTTACAAGTTTTGTTTAAATCTATATACAAATTTTCCTAATTATCCATGGCA
Organism: Amphibolis antarctica; assembly: GCA_024699675.1. Taxonomy (NCBI): domain Eukaryota; kingdom Viridiplantae; phylum Streptophyta; class Magnoliopsida; order Alismatales; family Cymodoceaceae; genus Amphibolis; species Amphibolis antarctica. The sequence continues at coordinate 67,929 of JAMKPZ010001037.1, read as the reverse complement.
TGCACAAATAGCCCTATAATTTTTCTATTTCTAGTTTTTTCATTTCTATTTCTGTTTCCATTTCCCATATTTCTGTTTCTTGAACTTCCAATGTACACAAAGAGGTCATAAGGAGAAAAAATGTTTTTCCAATAAAGCACTTCTAAGCTTTGCCATTTTAACCTATAACCAAACCCACCCACCATCTGTAACGAGTACAAGTGTTATAGGAAAATACTTCAAACCCCAACTATCTTGACTTAAAGTCAAGCCTACTGTCCTTAATCCCTAGAGTACAAGTGTTTTTCCAAGAAAACATATCAAACCTCAACCATCTTGTCCTAAAGTCAAGCACACCCTCCTTACTCAAGAAATAGCTCACCATAACAAATAAGCCTCACCACAACCTAATGTGATAAGTAACTTTATTTAGCAAAAAGAAACCTTAAATAAAATAGTAAAACCTTACAACTCTTTGTGCGATCTTTACTTTTTGAAAAGGATCGAAGTGAAAAGCCCTTGTTAGAATTGATGTTGAATGTGTTTTGGGGAGCCCTAGGATTTCTCACAAATTTTCAAAGTTGTTTATGAAGTATGTGAGTGTGCAAGAGTCACATGTTGTGTAAGGAAAGTTATCTATAGAATGAAGCTTTAAAGATTCCCTATAACGGTTAATTTTTGACCACAATGGATTAACACTTTTAAATCCACTAATCCATTTTTGTGTAATGACTAGTTTTTGCCCAAAATCTAACCATTAACCCATTTTGACTGTCCAAAATTCATTGTTTCACTCTTTACATGAAACAAATATCCAGACTACAAAAACTTCATTCCATTTAGCTAACAAGTCTCTCAACTGGTCTTCTAATAATGGGAACAAATACTCAGACAATATAGGTGTTGATACATTCTAAAGTTAAGTATTCCTCCTGTCCTAAATTTGGGCATGAATATCTGAATTCTCAAATTATTAGTTCGTTCAATGACAAAATGTTCCTACCAAACCCTAAATTCAAGAAACAGATATCTAGATGGATGATCTGATTAGTCCTAACCTTAATGTTTCTAGGAATGGATATCCAACCAGAGCATCATTGATCTGTTCAACTCAAAATGTGCCTTTCAATGGAATTTTCTGTGTTAGTTATTGGCTCTAGGTCCAAGTGTAAATTTAGGTTCCTAAGGTTTATACTAGTGTTCTCTTAGGTGATCCTATGGCCTTTCAAAGAGAAAAAGCACTACATGCAAGCTTTACACTATATGAAAAAAAGGACAAAACATTCAAGAGACAATTTCAAATATAACATTCAAGCTTTGATCTTCAACTTCATGTTCATCTCCCACAAATTCCTTGAAAAACTAATATATGAAAAATTACAAAACTTTTTTGATTTCCTCAATCATTTTATTGTTTGCAACTTTAACCAAATGAACTAAGCTGTCATTTTGCTCTTGAACCATTTCACAAATATCATTACGATTGGCATAAATTTCTTTTCTAGATTTTCAATCTTTAGGTTGAGATGCATGTAGCTTCCATGTGATCATTATAAAATTCAGCTACCTAGTCTTTGAGTGACATTTCCATAGCATCTTCAAGTTCTATGCCTCTTGGATTAGGAGGGTCACTAGTTGATCATTCTTTCTACCCATGAAAGATGGCAAGTGGTCAAATATATCTGAAGTGCTTCCAATAATCTAATAATGGCACAACTATAAACAATTTTATTTTAACTCTTCCCAAATTGTACACAAACACTTGAGCCCAATTAACTTCTATTTTTTTCATAATTGCATATGATGTCTAAGTGTCCTTACTTAATTCATCATTGTCTCTTTTTTTGAAAAATATTTATGACAACAATATCAATCATGATCCTTATACCTCAATTTAACTTCATTTTATCCAATCTTTTAACACTTTTGGGATTCTTTGCCGCTAATGAGTTTATTTTAGATGTGCTCCATTCTAAATGATAAAGTACAAATGTAATGCCAACTCCTCTATTTTGCAATTCCAAAAAACTAAATGGCTCATCAAAATCTAATCCTTCAAGTAAGCATATCACTAAGAAATTCAATTTCATCTATTTTGAATAATTCATACTTTAACAAAAATTGATTTTAGTTTCCTTAACTTGACTAGTTCCTTCATGAGTCACTTCAAGTATATACCAAACCTCATCAATGATAGAAGTAGACTATTAAATCAATCTACAAATAATATACAAAATAAAGTGTTTAACTACTTAATATCTAATTATGCTAACTTCGTCTAGGATTCTATTACTTCTTTTTGGCTTCATCTTCTTTAACTCCTTAACTTCTTGCTAACTTCGTCTAGGATTCTATTACTTCTTTTTGGCTTCATCTTCTTTAACTCCTTAACTTCTTGCTAACTTTTGGAGCAAGAATGGCTGTCATCTTCAAGGAGTTGTCGATTGCCAAGTTAATTACTACATCCTACAACTCAAAATCAATCAATTTGAAAAGGACAACCATTCTTGCTTCCAATAATAATTATTAGACCCATAAAAGAATGAGGGACAGCAGATTCTTCGCCCCTCTACAACATATAAAATGTGTTGTAAAATGGTCATTTGATATATAAATAATTACATCTATTAACTAAATCAATCTTTCTCTGATACTAATTGTTAAGCCTAATACTAATTGTTAAGATCAGTTTGGCATCATACTTGGCAATTTGATTCATTATGTACTTGATATTTATACATGAAACCAAGGTCATAGGTGATTATGTTATTGTGGGTTAGGGACATTTATTACTGATTTATAGATATTACATATTGCATTCTATGATACTATTACCCACTGCACTACAATCAATCTAGTACCAATCCTTTCAGTTCACGTTTCTTTAAGTACTTTTTTAGTCTGAAAAAGAAATCATGACATATTGTTTCAAATAAAATACATATACTGATAGTTGTAATTCCTTAAAAGACTGCTCATTGACAGCTTCCTTAAGTATCAAAACAAAGATACAGGGGTTCCATCACCAAATTTGAAATTTTAGAGCAAATCATACAATAGGAGTAAACAAAATTAGACATGTATCCCTCCTGTCTTGTGTATTCATATTTGGAAACACGGTGAAATGTGTAATTACATGCTGACTAAAAAATGTTCCACAAAAATGTATCATTCTTGTCACTATATGATTCAAAGACAACAAGCAAGTAAAATGATAATTGGCATGCCAGCAACAAAAAGAAGTCCAACTTGAATCTTAATGAATAAGTACAGATATATATAGAAAATGGAAGACCCTGAGTTCTGAGCAATGCTCAAATGCAACTCTTCTATTGCATGAAAGTACGCAAATAACAGCTTCATAAAAATGAACAGTGGAACTTGACATCACTTTCTAACAAGTAAAAGGAAAGAATAACAAAGTACCCCAAGACGATAAGATCCAAAAGTGTAAATAACAGCATTTGCTTCCTCTACCATTTGTTCAGTGTACCCCCTCTGATGAGTTAATTGCTTCACCCAGCCTTTGACAATCTGCACATCCACAATATGATAATAAGATTACAAATATATTGAATATTAAAATTTTAGAAACAACATTATGAAAAATTAATCAAAGTAAACAGCTGAAGATTAATAAATTAGTTAACATTAAAATTATATCATCCAAAAAATGACCAATCCTGATAATTTGTTTTATTTTCTATAGTTACTTCTGAAAGTGACTAGTGCTTTAAAAATGTGTCAGGTAAAAATACAAATTGACAAGCTCTTGAAGAATGCCAGGGTAGTTGATTGCAGTCATATACAAGAAAACCTATTATAAAGTACATATTTGAGATAATCAATAAAAATCAATAACACAGATGGTGAACAAGTGAGAAATTGAATAGAAAATACAGATTCTCCAGTTGATTTTCAAATTTCCCCAGATGAAGCCTCTCTGGTGTTGACAACAGCATATACTTGGTTTCTTGAAAAGAAATACAGCTTTCTTCACGTAAATTGATGTCCATATTTGATGTTCAATATTAAAAGAACATTATTCAACGGGAAGTGAGACAGTATGTAGTTGAAATTTCATTTATCCTATGACTAAGACAGGACCCATAAAACAGCATGGGTGCATAACCATTCAAAGGTTCTTCTTCATCTTCTGCTCCATGATCACATTGAACATGTTGCCACAATAAATCTAGTTTCCACATTTTGGTGTCTGTCGTTGTATCTTTTCACCGATTCCATCTGAAAGCCAATTCATGATTTCCCAAGAGAAGTGAAGTGTGTCATCATAGGCATTTAGCTCATCAATGCATATCTTATGAGTCATTCACAATCTCATCTATGGTTACCTGATGATCTTCTAGTCAGAAACATTGTGATCAAAATGTTATAAACAGTAGTTGCAAACAATTTACCAGGCCGATCTCTCCTAAAACTTCCTCTCTTTTAAAAGCTTCTTCTCTGCTCTCAAAAAGCCCAGCATCAACTAAAAACTGGTCACAAGCAAGGTGCATTAGCCATACAGTCCCAAGAAAATTATAAGAACAAATATTGATATAATAAACGGAAAAAACCTCACCCTTTTCAATTCTATGCTTCTCTGCAAGTCAGCCTCTGTCGGACCTGCAGTGGATATTGGTTTCGTCACCCCATACTGCTTTGTCAGCTGTGGTGGAGAACTACATATTTCATCAGAACTCGCCATCTCAAACCCGGACCAAAGAAGCAGCCTATCCTTCGCCAACAAGGAGTGAAGTCTGAAAAACGAGGGAAAAAACAAAGGGAAAGAGTTAAAACTCGACAGCAAGGTAGCCTTTTTCTCAATTTTGGAAGGCAAGGCTGATTAATGACGAATTACTCCCGTTCAAAGCCAGACATAGCATCTCCTCTCAAATCTCCATTTCAAACCCTAAGGCAGTAGTACCCAAACCTAAAATAGAAAGGCGAAGTAACTACAAAAAGAGATCCACTCTGATTCACGAACACCTAATCCTGACTAACGTTAATGAACAAACCAACCCAGTCCAAACTAATATTCGAAATCTCACAATTCAAATCCAAAGATCCGAACTTGGAAACAATAAATAAAAAAATCCAAAGAAAAGAAGAGGGGAGGAGGTGAAGAGCACCTGAAGCCCTCCAGGGATCCACTGCACAAGCGGCGGAATTCTATACCATCCACACCAGATCCGGGCCACTCGAGGAAACCTCTCACAGCAGCAGCACCGACCGAATCAAATTCTGACAGGAAGCAGCGAACAGTTTCCCAAGAATAAACCGTAAAATAAAAAAAGGGAGAGAAAAAAAAGGAGCTCCTCCAACAAAGCTCGGAGAGTGGGACGGCGAGGCGGGAGGAGGCGAGGGAGGCTTCCGGCGAAGAGGCGACGGTGGAGATCAGTTCGGCGGGCGGAGAGGGGGGGAGGAAACCCTAAAAATCACACGTCCGACGGGAGGAGGGCGGGACGGAATAGGGGAGGAGAGAGGAAAGGAGTGAACGAAAGCGCACGTTAGTGGGAGGGGCAGTACAAACGTGGACGCGGTTTTGGAGAACGTTGGGCTGCTCTGCCGCTGTATAGGCGCCGGTTCGCTTAAGAATTATATTTTTTCAAATGATTTAAATGTTTTAGAGTTTTTAATTACGTATCCTAAAATGTTGCCATTTACCTGGTCAAAGACGTTAGAAATTCACTATTTTAATGGAATATCTCGAAGGATATAAAAGAAAAACAAAGACTTTTTCAATGGTATGCAAATAAATACTAAGGTTGTATTTATTTAAAAGATAAAATAAGAAAAAATGATATTTGTATTTTTCAAAAAATTACATAATTTATGATTTAATTTTTTGATATGGTTTTTTTAGTGTAAAATGTTAAAATTATTTGGTAAATATTATTGTATATAATTAAAATACATAAAAAATAAGGTATATAGTAAATATAGTATAAAAAAAAGACCTAAATAATATGCAGATAATTACTAAAGAAATATTATTATTCAAAAAAATAATCATATTTAAATTTCATTGTATTTTTAAATACGCTATAAAAAAATAAAAAATAAAAAGTATTTGCACCGACAGCAGTCAACTTTGCCGTGAGTTCGACCAAGGGGGAGGTTCCGTTGATTCAAGTTAATTATATCCAACGGTGGAGATCGTTGCTTCAAACAAAATCCGAAATAACAAAAAAAAAAAAAAAATTTGAAAAAAACACCATGTCCTCGTCTGCCGCAGGGTAGGTACATGGTCCGTCGAAAGTGTAACAAAATATTTTAATTTTAAAAATTACGAAGAACTAATTTATTTAATAATTTTTTTTATAAGTGGTATAAAATTTGAAAGACATAATTGTAAATCTACAATAAATTTATATTTAAATGAAGATTTAAACTTAAACTTTTAAAGTCTAAAACATTTTCATAACTATCAGATTATAACTTCAACAATAATTTATTTAATAAATTTATAAATGAACTTATTCACTTTTGACTGATCTCTGTGTGATAATCGACTTTGATTAAACAATAAATAAGTGCTAAATACATGTACGGTCGTTAGGTATACGTATTTTCTACACCTAAAGTGGCTAGAAGAAAAAAAGAAAAGAAAAAAGAAAAGGTTAAGAAGGGGAAAGTAGGAGAGAGGAAAGGAAAGTGAGAGAAATCTTGACTCACGAAACCCTCTTCCTCTCTCAATTCCAGGTGTGGTTGATGAAGGGCCGAAAGCTCACCGAGACGACGCAGAGGGCTAGCTGTGGGTCTCGAAGGGAGCTATCGTCGGATCTCTCCATTCCAAGTAAGTTCCCTAAATCTCTACCTAGATGGGAAGAAATCTTGACCTATAGTAGCATGAAAGCTTTGTTAAACGGTAAAGATGGATTCATGGGTGGAAGTTGGACCAAGGTATTGCACGTCAAGAGAGGTGGGGAACTGAACCACCCAAGACCGGTTGGCGAGAAGCCAGTCGTGGCAGCTATCACGGGCTTGGCTGGGCGGAATAACGGCCGATGCTACGGATTGGCAAGTCTGGCGCCTACCAGGCAGAATGGGACTTCGATGGGTGCGTGGGAGGTGGAGTGACGTCTTGCGTAGCCTGTGGGAAAGGCAAGGACAAGAGGACGTGTACCGTCCTGGCACAACCTTGGTCCGATAGAATTAGTAAGCATTCACTACATTCAGTTCACCCGTGAACTGGGTGAAGTGGCATGGAAAACAAACCACAGTACTTCATCCAAATTTCAGTTGAAAAACTGAAATGTAGGATTGGATGGGGATGTGTTTATCCGATTTTGTTGTATTATTGATGTCTTAAGTGTTGTATGGCAGGCTCGTCTTCACACATGGAATGGCGGGGAAACTAATTAAGGCCGTGTGGTAGCTAGGAGGCAAGAACGCATGGAGTCTCTTTTTGCCGTGGTGATTTCCATTGTTGCCTCCATACTGAATGGTATATGTATGCATGTGTGTGACTTGATTTCCCAAGCATGCCTAGTCAATTTTTCCTATGTTGCTGTTGGCTGGTAACAGTTATAGCTTTTTTGATATGTCCAGCAACTTGGGAATTTATGTGTGGCTGTTGTATTTTTTTTCCTTTATGGTTAAACTCTAGTGAACTATCTTCCTTGGATTGAATTGAACTGGGAAGCCATGGATTGTAGCGTACGAATGGTTGTATTGTGTGGTGATGCAATATACTTTCCAATTCATACATACGATTAATAGGTTGGGCCTTTAGGTCGTGACAAATTTTTGGTATCAGAGGGAAGTTCAGTTTGATGAGAAGGGAGAGAAGTAAAAGAATTGACTTTCATGTACGTGAAAGGTAGGAAGGTAATATGGTTAAATCATGGTGCAGGAAATATGGATAAGGAATGTAAAGGTTCATTTAGTACAAGATAGAATCCTGGTTATCCCAGGGAAGGGGCCCTAGAATATGATCAGCTTGTGGAGCGGGTAGCCCATAGTTTGAGGCACAAATCTGCTTGCCCAAGAGGGGCACTGGCACACTTGACAGAATTTTTATAGCTATCTCCACCTACTTTTGTGGGCGAGACTCGAGACCTGTTAGATGCGTATAGATGGATACATGATATGGAGAAGTTGTTTCATTTGATTCAATGCTTTGAAGAACAAAAGGTGGATTATGCAGCCCACGTGCTAAGGAGTGAGGTCAGGGAATGGTGGGATGCTAAATTTAGACTCAAGGAGCTCACCACAGGTTGGGTGGTCTGGTAGAATTTCAAGGACATTTTTTTTGGAAAGTATTTTCCCTTGAGTGTGAAAACACAGAAAGAAGTGAATTTTCTGAAATTGGAATAGAGAACTAAGATAGTAACTAAGTATGAAAAGTTGTTCACTCACATGGTTTTTACGTTGCACCTAGTGGTAGATGATCGGAGTCAGATTGCTAGATTTAGGGAAGGACCAGACCCCCATATTTGTTGTGTTGTAGATATAGTAAGGCTAGACATGTACTTTGAAGGAGTGAAAATAGCATTGGCCATGGAATGAAATCTGGGAGCAATGGCAGGGATGGATCGATAGAGACAAGCCCCAGTTTAGGAACCTATGCAAGTACCAGCACCACCTCAATGGCCAGTGGCAAGGAAGTCAGTTGGGACATCCAATCAGTAAGGTAAACAATCTTCAGGGGACTCTCATCAGAAAAATTGGAAGAAAGGGAAGCAAGAACAAAATCAGCCCCCACCACAGTGTGATACATGTGGAAGACTTCACTTGGGGCAATGTCAGGTTGCAGATGGGACGTGTTTTGTCTGTGGCCAGCCAGGACATAAGAAGGCAGAATGCCCTTATTGACAGAATTCTCAACAACACACAAACAAGGTTAGTGTAATCACTTGTGTAGCCACAGTACCAACAACCCTACTACTCCCCTGCTCCACCAGGGGGCTCTCAATATTCATGCTAAGGGGAGTCAGGAGGCCAGGGACAGACCCAGGATTGGGAGGGAAAAGGAACAGCAATGCCGGTACCAGGGCGAATGTATGCCACAAGCCAACATGATACTAAAAGGACTGATGTGGTAACATGTATTATGCACTCTCATCTTTCATGGCATATGCATTGATAGGTCTTGGGGCTACCTACTCATTCATATCTAGCCAATTCGTGGAATGGTATGAAATATGTTTAGACTTAAAAGTGTGTATTTTATGCATATTAATTCATATGTTTTAATGAGTTTTAGTTACATTTTGCATTGAGTAATAATGATTATAAAGTTAACTATACTTTTAAGTATTATGCACGTTTATTCACTTTAATGATGCATGAATTGAGTTTTAAGTCGTAAATTATATTTGTGGTGATTACTTACTGAAAAGAAAATGATTGATTGATAATTGATTCTTTAGATTGTTGGTAAATTGATTAATTCACAGAAAAAAATCACGATCTATATCTAAGTGTAGAGTCTGTGAGTTAACTCTTTAAACTACGAACTTACTCATGGATAAACTAGGTTACTCGCAAGCCTGTGTCTTATTTATTCTGTGCGATAAATTTTATTGATGTAATAGTGATTACAATTATAATGAAGGTTTAAATGTGACAAATTATTTCTCTTATAATGTAATGTGCTTCACGAAACGTATTCCTTAATAAGTATTTGTAGGGAAATTTGATAAGCAGTTGTAGGGAAATTTGTATAAGAGTAGAACTGAGAAATTTAATTTAGCTGAAGTTCAACCATGGAGAACGTGGACAGACAAGGCAAAGAAATGGGCTTGTATGAAACAATCTCATATGTCTAGATGTGTATCACGTCATTGCTAACTGTTAGCTTGTGAATTACCACTCGCTCAACCTATAAAATAGTCTCGTAGCTATGAAACTAACCCCCCCTTTTCTTCCTCGGAGCATCATTCACAGGGCATTCTCCATCTTCACACCTAAGATGGATCCACGTCTAAAGGCTCTTCATAAGGCACCATTTTTGAGGAAAACAAATTATTAGGATAATATTCTTCACTTTTAGGTGATTTCAAGTAATTTTTTAGTTGATTTTCGAAGATTACAATTGATATTTGAAGGATTTGTGGTTTGTTGTATATCTTTTGGAAGAATGTCGAATATGCATTCTTAAGGGAAAGGGGAAGGAAACCCAATATCGTGTGTTAAGGGAAAAGAAAAAAATCATTGAAGAAGAACCAAGTGGGAGTTCATATCCCACTAGAATGTTTAGGAATAAACATGCACAAGAGGTATGGAAACCCAATATCGTGTGTTAAAGGAAAAGAAAAAAATCATTGAAGAAGAACCAAGTGGGAGTTCATATCCCACTAGAATGTTTAGGAATAAACATGCACAAGAGGTATATCAGGATAAATTCTATGGAAAAGAAATTCTCTATGATAGAATAGTTCTTTTTTTTGTTCTCTATTTAATTTTGAATTGTAATTCATTTGCCTAAATGTATGTTTTTATGTATGAATGTTTTTATGTTTTTAAATTTTATGGACTTAATTCAAAAATATATCACACTCATTATGCTTTAAGCATATTCTTTAGATAGAAGTATTTTTTGCAAAGAGAGCTTTCATTCAAGGGGAGCTTCAATGTTTAAGTGTTTTTACTATCTTGTAGTGTAAAGAATATAACTTTCATCTAGTTTGTATTTTGCTTGATTATAATTTGTAACTTGATGTATTCAAGGGCATTGTTGGAATTTGAAGTTAGACTATAAAAGCCTAAATTTGCCCAAATTGAGATGTAAGAAGAAGCTTTGTTCCTTTCTTCTTCTCCCCTTTGTAATCCTACCACCTCCATAGTGAAACTAACCAAGAGAGCCATCCATGGAGTACCTAAAGAGAAAGGGAACCACGTAAATCATTTGTGTTTGAATGCTCAAGATCTCCTCCTTCTCCTCAAAAATCGAAGCACGCAAGACCTAGGCGTGTCGATGACGAGCTTCTGAAATCTGAGTTTTCTTTCTCGATTTGCTTCCCAATTTCTTCTGAAATCATGGGACTTTTGTTATTGGAAGTACAACAAGTGGTATCAAAGCGAGTTTAGAGATCAAGAAGCGGATTTGAATCTATGATTTGGGTTGGAAATCTCAAAACCTAGCTATCGTCGCTGCCGCCATCGGAACCAGTCAGACGCAAACCTTCGTATCTTCCATATTACTTGGTGAAATGAGTTTGTAAGCCTCTTAAACCTTCTCCACATTGCTCTGAAGCTTTTAGAATTTTTTGTGAAGGCCGTTCGTGGTTTTTGATCTTGGCGTCCTTGCTGAAATCCGAGGTTTCCCTTGCCGGCTAAATTTTTTGTTGCAAAGTGTTTGAGATTTTTGAATATGTGTTAAGAATCAGATCTTGTGCCAAATTTTGAATTTTTGAATGTGCTTGATGCTTGCCTAATCAGTGTTCAACAAGCCCTAAATTAACCTTTTTGGGTTGTTGAAAGTTAAGGCAAGTCGAATATAGTTTTTGGCATTTTTTTGGGGCAATTTCTGAAATTAGAAATTTGTGAAGATGTGCTTGAAAGTTAGTGCGATTATTGTTGTTAAAAATCATATTTTTGAGATGACAACTCCTAGTATGAAAATAAACAAGTTTGATGGCAGAAATAGTTTCAGTTTGTGGCAAATAAAAATGAGAGCACTTTTGAAACAACAGGGCATTTAGGCACCTTTAAATAAGGCTACCACATTAGATAAAGACTCTACTGAATTTGGAATACAAGAGGAGAAGGCTCACTCCACCATCTTATTGTGCTTGTCAGATGAGGTAATCATAGAAGTTGCAAATGAAACAACGTCCTTTGGCCTTTGGCAGAAATTAGAGTCATTATACATGACTAAGTTTTTAACAAACAAGTTGTTGTTAAAGCAAATGTTGTTCTCTTTGAAAATGAAGGACGGTATACCACTTAAACAACATTTAGATTAGTTGAATTCCATTCTGATAAAACTCAAGAACACAGGTGTAACCATTGAAGATGAAGATGCAGCTCTCATCTTACTTTGCTCAGTTCCTCTCAGTTATGAAAACTTTGTTCAGTCTTGTGTAGCTGGAAGAGATTCCATTACATTGGAAGAAGTGAGATTCAGCCTTCATTTGAGGGAGCTGAGACACATGGTGCAGTATGACAGTAATGAGGCAAATGGTTCTGGCCTCACAGCTCATCAGTAAGAGAACAGAAGTAGAAGCCAGTGGAAATGAGGTAATAAGAACAGAAACAGGAGTAAATCCAAAAGTAAGTACTCAAAGGATATTTGCAATTACTGTAAGGAGAAGGGACATTGGAAAGTAAATTGTCCCAAGTGGAAAGGGGGTAATAAGAACAGAAACAGGAGCAAAAGGTGTCTACCTCTCCCATCTTTCGGGATTGGGTGTAGAAATCCCTACACCCAGAAGTTGAGGCGGCACACCGGGTGAACATTCGGCCCCAGACCTGGATGTCCGGTAGGCGAACGAGTAGACCCACCAGACCTCTGGCGTGGCTGTAGCGGTGGCTACCATGTCTGTGTTCGCGTTTTTACCTATTTCCCACTTATCTCGTTGGGAGAGGCAAAGCTACCCTCCCGATGCCCCAGAAAGACTTTCGGGATGAGGCCGTCAGCATGCATCCTTGTCGACGTCGGTCGTCCAGGTGTATGAGTATGTACACCCCAACGGTTCCCCTTTACTAGGAGAAGCAAAGTTGCTCTCTCGATGCCCTGGAAAGGCTTCTAGGATGAGGCCGTCGGCATGCATCCTTGCCGACGCCTGCTATCCAGGTGTATGAGTATGTACACTCCGATGGTTTCCCTTTACCGGGAGGAGCAAAGCTACCTTCTCGATGCCTCAGAAAGGCTTCCAGGATGAGGCCATCGACATGCATCCTTATCGATGCCGACCGTCTAGGTGTATGAGTATGTACACCCTGACGGTTCCTCTTCACCGGGTGGAGCAAAGTCACCCCTCCCGATGCCCTAAAAAGGCTTCCGGGATGAGGTCGTCGGCAATAGTCCTTGTCAACCCTGGCCAAACTAGGTACATGAACTCTTGTCCCCAGTAGGAGAGGTGGAATGTTAGGCAGACGTCGGTCTCCTTACCCGACAGTCCAGCATTCCAACCGGCTATCTCACCAAACCTTCGGCTCTTCAACCAATGGTCCATAATGGTGACCACCACACCTTTCTCTCTCTCTTTTTCTCACTGGATCTCCTATGAATCCTCGCATTGGTTGGTTTCACTTACTCTACCAACTACAAGGGTTTAAGTTGCACCCTTCAACCAACCTACACAGGTGTTTGTGGTAGAACACCTGAACCCATTAAGGATTTTAGGTAGAATCCTCCAATCAATTAAGGATTTAAGATCAAATCCTCCAACCAACACAAAATTAAGAGTTTTAGGTCGAACTCTCCAACCAACCCAAGGATTTAAGATCGAATCCTTCAACCTTCCCATTTGAGTTTTGAGGTGGAAACTCAACAAACCAACCCAAGAATAAATCAGCAAATCAATCACAAAATCGTACTTATGTAAGTGTTTTCAGTGAGAATGTGGAAGAAGCTTGAGTACAAAGAAAAACACTTAGAAATCAAATAAGATGGATCAATATGTGCCAAAAATTTGTTATGAGAATGCCTTAGAGTGTAACAGTTTGTGTATTAAAAGATTGGGTTATTAGGAACTCTAAATAAGATGGTATTTATAAGCTAAATATCCTTAAACTGTTAGTTTGACCAATCAATTCGAAATTCTGAATTTCATTTTGAAATTCTGTTTTCTCCAACCATCATATTTTTATAGGTTTGGATAGATAACTTAGAATAATGAATAATGTTCCAAAAATCTTTGCATGATAAATGGATATCCCAAATTAATTTCAGAATACCATTTCTGGGTAGTTGAAAATGTGAAATAAGATCGAAAAATTCAACTAAAAATTGATAAACCAAATTTGTTAAAAAACAGAAATTTGGAATTCTATTTTTTGACAATGGATATCTAAATTTGACTTGGGAATAACTATGGGTAAATCAGATAACAAAACAAATAATCTATTGATATTCTATTTTGTTCTAGACTTGGGTCCTAAAAAGGCTTTTTAGGGAAATTCAGATAACCAATCAAATATTCAAATCAAATTCCAAATTTCCCTTGGGTCCATTGTGTTAGGAGTTAACACCATAGATGGTCTGAAAAGTTTAGTTTCAGCTATCAAAATTGTTATAACGAATTGTAATTTCGTTATACTGTTTTTGTCTATTTATGGTGTATTTAGGTAAGGTCTTAAGTTCTAAGTGTGTGACCTATGCTAATGTTCAAACCTTTTGTAAAACATTTTCTTGTGAATTTTCTTTATTCCTCATCCTTTCATGTCTTCATGTCTTTTATCAATTTTTCACTTTAGTAAGCTGTCAAGTCCTTGATCAAGCCTTCATGTGAAGAGGTTCTGAGGTGTGATGCTTTTACATATATTGGCTTCTTCAAATCTTCATGCATCATCAAGTACTTCTTCACACAATTCACACATACAAAACTAAATGTTTGGACATCATCAAAACACAACTCAAAGGAGGTATTTTATACTTAACAATCTCCTATTTTTTGATGATGTCAAAATTACTTCAATATACAATTAAAAATTATGAAGTACATCCAAAAGCACAAATTATATTGATCGCTCCCCCTTTTGACATTAACAAAAAGGTAAGATCATCAAAACTCCCTATGAATAGATGCCTAAAATACTCAAGAAACACTTCAAAGGGATATGAGCAGAATTAAAGTAAACAAAAACAACATATATAGAAAAGCATAGTCAAGTGATACACAAGTCATAAATAGGGAAAACAACATAGCAACAAGTGAACATTCTACAAATGAAGAAAGACTAAGGAGCTAGTGATGAAGCTGCAAGGACCCCTTAGTCGTTTCTTCAATGGAAATGTTCTAAAGAGCTGCCAATAGTGCATCATGCTATGTATCCATTTTTTGATTAATGGATTGGAGGAGATGATTTTGTGCAGCCAATTGTTGTTCCATTTGATGCTACCAAGCTTGCATCCCCTGTTGCATTTCAGTGAGTGTGTTTGTTCTAGAAAGTGGTTAGTCTTGTGGTCATAGAAGTCACTAAGCTCCCCCTCAAGGTATGCATAATAGTCATTATGTGTGTCATGTTGAGGGCAAGAGGAAGATGGTCAATGGAGAGACGCTTTGTTGATGAATTTGGAGTCAAGTCCCCATTTCTTCAACAATATAGGATTAATATTGGAGTCTTCTCGAGGATCCTCCATTGGTTCATTTGCAACATGAGTAGCAAGACATGGTGCATCATTGCCCTTCCTTGGTTTAAAAATATTTTTTGTAGTAATTGCACTCAAGTGAATGTGAATCATGTTGAAGGGATTTGTATCTAGCCCAAAATCCTACCATATACAGTTGATGGCTCTTCCATAAAATAACTTTGTTTTGGTTTTGCTAAGTTGATATAGAAACACTAAAGCCCAATTAACCTTAATGTCTTTCATAAAGGCATAAACCGCACAAAGAGTCAGTTCACTTAGTTCATCATTATGACCCTTCTTTTGAATAATGTTCATGCATACAATGTGAGCCACTATCTTTGCATCCATATTTAGATTAGCGATCTTATCAATTTTTCTAGAATGATTGATTGTATCACTAACGACTTCATTCACCCCTTGATATGGGAAAGGTTGGGAGTAGTGAGGTAAGGTAATATCCAATCCCATGTTTAGTAAATTGAGGATGGCATTAACTAGTTCTTGATTCAAGTGAAGGACTTCTCCTTGCATAAAGCAATTGAAGCCTCCTTTGTCTTCCATAAGATTGGAATAAAATAGGGCAACTATCTCAGGGTTGACTTCATCATTTGACAATTGTAAAAATTCAATCAAGTCTTGATGAGTAAAGTAATCTTGAATATGATCCATATTGGTGAAGTTAACATACCGACTGTACATGATTTCTTTTCCAAAGAAGGGTTGATCATACACTTCTTTAGCATCAACATCTCTAAAGAATTTGTTGTGAACACTATTGGATGATTCATCAATGGGCCATTTTCCCTTCTTAGAGGGAGCCTTTTTCCATTGTTTTCCTTTACTACGAAATCTTGTGAGGCATTCTGATGAAACTCAACCAGAAAAATTCAAAAAGTGATTCAGAATATCAAACAGATATCTGAATCACTCGATGCTATCACAAATAGAACTGTCAAAACAAATGATTGGAATCTAGATTTCGATAAACCATTTTTGACAGGTTCTTAAAGGGTTTTGACAAAGAATGCAACGATGTCAACTGAAAATACAATGGAATCATATGAGAAACTTGTGAAAACCTAAGGGTCTTTCAAGATCCACGAAAAAATGAGAGTATCTCAATGAAAAACACGTTTTACCTCAAGACCTAAGGTGGATTTGGATTTCCACAGTGAAACGTGGAAGATCCTTGAAAAATGAGGTCGCACCACTCCAAAAGCAAGGTCGAGAGGTCGAACATAGTGAGTGAGAAGAGTTGGAAACAAAAGATATGCATCTTTTGAATGGGTAAGGAAGGTTTTAAGACATGGGTATGTGAATTTGTTATAACAAATTCTAAATTCTAAATTTGTTATACCAAATTTTGATTTTGCCCCCTTTCTTCTTTCTCAACTCAGTTTTGGATATCCAAAATCATTTCGGATAATCGATTTCAAAAAAAAAAATTTATGAGGC
Source organism: Amphibolis antarctica (assembly GCA_024699675.1). Classification (NCBI taxonomy): domain Eukaryota; kingdom Viridiplantae; phylum Streptophyta; class Magnoliopsida; order Alismatales; family Cymodoceaceae; genus Amphibolis; species Amphibolis antarctica. Next base: position 51,248 of record JAMKPZ010001037.1, on the reverse strand, counting down.
ATATAATTTCAACCTTGACCCACACATAGGAATTTCCTAAATATTTTAATGGACTTCTCGTCGTCATACAGAATTTTCAGAAAGATGTTCAATTATAGTTAGTAACACCTTAGCACAGTCCACCTCAGCCTTTGCCATGTGGGTAGTTCATGTGACATGGTCAGCATATCCTCTTGCCGTGTGGGGAGGCTTGGCCCACCTGACCTCTCACCACATGGAGATCGTGACTTGGCTCACCTACTGTGCAATGCATCACCAAGTCTGGACATGGCATCTAGGCACTCCATTGGATCAACTAGGCTCCCTACTTGGACATTGAGCACTTCCTCAGCATCTTCACCTACAACTAAAGATTTTCCGTTAGACACGTGTGAGACACTTTCCTCCAACAGATGCACATGAGGTACTTTGCTGTAGCGTGTGGTTTGGACACTCAACATCTATAATACTTCTAGTAATGAACTTAAGTGGCTGTAACCATATTTATCAACATTTATCATTATAAAGTACCTATAGCGATGAACTTATGTGACTGTCATTATAGCTACCATTACCAACATCTATTACTATAGGGTAATATAGTGATGAACTATTTGGGCCATCAGTATAGATGGTCTTCATCCATCACTATAGATGGTCTTTGTTCGTTACTTTTTTTTGTGAAAAAAAACTCAATTTAGACCCAAAAAATGCAATTTTGATTGAAAAAATTCATGTAACCATAAAAGTTAACTAGTTATTTTAAATAGAAATAACTGTATAATCGTAATGTTTCTAGTACAAACCGGAAAAAGTTCAATTGAAATTGTCATTTTTTGAAACGAAATAAGAACCATTGTTTTCTTTCTTTTATAATATTGAAGCTAGTGGTACCTTGGTGATTGTGGAGCTTCTATAAAACTTGAAGTCATGAGTTCAATACATGGTTATGGATGAATAGTTACATACGCATTCACACTACATTAGAGATGTGAATATTACACGTGAACAATACTCGTCCACATACACTAATATCATCATGATTTATTTTCATAGATCGGAATTGCATTCTGAGAATTATGAGGCTAATCACCTCCTTCATTTCTTCGTCTCCACCATTGTTAACATTAACTTTATTAATCGTAGGCATTCGATGAACACTCTAACCTTTCAACGGACGAAGAGCGTCCACAGCAACAACTCTAGATTAAATAGTTAAAAATAAAAATAAGTTAGTTCGTTAATTGTATTCATCTACGGGACCCTCATGAACGCACAAACGTAGGCTCAAGTTTTTCGTTCGTGCAACTGCAGATATTTTTTATTGTAATTAAGCTGAATTATTAGGGACGTTTTCGATAATCTACTGAAAAGGCTAGTTGTTGAATTGCTGTAACATCGATCCTCTGCCTTCCATCATAACTCGAGAAAGTAAACTAGTTTAGATTGCTTTGGTGAACAAAGCGTCCTGATTATGTTAGGGATAAATAGGCATCTCTGTGATGTTGGATTTCATTGTATCGTGGGCTTCAATAAGCTTTCACATCTGATATATGCGAACTTATTCCTTTGTCCTTTCCTCAAAGTTAAGGAATAAAGCAACCCATTAATCAAATGCCTTCAAAAGATAAGAAATTCCTTCCCCAATGCACTACACATTTCAAGGTCTGCCGCAGAAGGCTCCAAAGTGAGCAGCACCTGCAATTGTCACCTCAAGACTTCACTTCGATCACTTGGTCCATGTTGTGATTTCCAAAGAAATATTACCATGAGTGGTTGCTGCAGCAAGCCGAGGACCTCATCTCCATCGAGAAAATGCAATCAAAACTCACCCCGCAAGGAGGAAATCATTCTGATCAGGATACCTGGGGCATCGGCGCACCTCCTGGAACCAGAAGGGTCGATGGAGCTTGCCAAAGGTGACCTGGTTGTCTTAAGCTTCGCAGACGAAGAGTCGGTGCTTGCCATCGTCGTCAAGGTCGGTGATGACCTGCAATGGCCACTCACCAGAGACGAGCCTGTGGTCAAGGTGGATGGGTTGCACTACCTTTTCTCTCTGCCTGCTCGAGACGACGGCGGGTTCCTGAACTACGGTGTGTCCTTCACCGGACCAGATAACAAATTGGATTCCTTGGATACCTTCCTGAAGGAGAACGCCTGCTTCTCCTCCAGATCACCAACAAGACCTTCTGCTGCGCCCGGTGGAGGTTATTGGCGGCAGTACTTGCCCAGCATCGAAGACTACGGCAAGGTCCTCGAGAAGGCGGTTGCCGGAGGAACAGGTCAGGTGGTGAAAGGGATCTATGCCTACACCGATTCATACTCCAACCAGGTAAGCTAAATCAAAAGCGACCCATTTCACATCATCTCCAGCCCCGCACTCCTCCAACACTTTGTGACCTGAAGGTTCGGAAGGGGGCGGAGCTGCTTCAACCCATGAACACCACCAACAAAACACGCACGAAGGTAGGTAGCAATAGTATCAACAAGAGCATAGGAAGGTACCATGAGATCTACTACAGTTCCCTTTGATCCCTTCAAACACAGCAAGCAACTCTTGGATCACCTGTCTGTATGCTGCTCAGGGTGAGGAAGATGTCTGAGATGACGGAGAAGATGAGCAGGTCGTTGCTTACTAGCGTCACCACCGTCACTGGTGCGGTGGGCGCACCAATAGCCAGATCAAAAGCAGGAAAGGCTGCTCTGGGTTCCATTCCTGGCGCCGTTCTGCTTTCTTCGCTGGACGCTGTCGGTAAGTAAAATCATCCCGTTGATGCGAAAATCTTGTTCAAACACCCGTTGACATTGTAGATTTTTAAGCGTAAAATTGAGGGCATTTTGATCTGTAGGTAAATATAAAACGAATAAATCTTGCAAAATGTATTTGTTTTAATAATTTTCCTGTACTGACACAAAATCTAATGGTTAGACCAAGACAAAATTAAGAAATTTGAGGAAGACATTCTACTGCGACCTAAACTCTCAGAATTTTCATTACACCTAAAATCGTATGGTGAAAAATTTGTGAATGTGTGTGTTTTATATATATATATATATATATATACAAGAGTTACTTTGCATACCATTAGATCATCGTATCATTACAACTAATAAGTAATTTCAACATTAGAAAATTGGCCACAAATTTGAGTTCCATCTAACAGAGGATTTGAAATCTGTGCCAGACAAAGTTCTGGATGCGGTAGAAACTGCTGAAAGAAAAAGTATCAAAGCCACTGGTGGGGCTGTGGCAGGTGCAGTGTCCAAGAGGTAGAAGGACCCATGATCGATCATCTCCATTTTCCAATTATGTGGTGGATTTGAAACGAGGAACCAGATAAAAAGTAAAATAACATCATGGTTTCAATATTTTCCTTGCAGATTTGGAGAAAACGCAGGGCAGGCAACCGAGGATCTGTTCGCCACTGCTGGTCACACTGTTGGAACAGCTTGGAACTGCTTCAAGATCAGAAAGGCAGTGACACCTTCTTCCTCCCTCTCTTCGTCCATACTTAAGAATACTGTTGGGAGGAAAGCTTAAATGAATCAGTTCAGAGCGAACCATCCATCTCTTGGATGTGTGGTACAGTGGACATCAAAGCTTGGGAAAACCCTGATATTTTATGTATATCAATAACAGATCGTAGTTGATCTTCCTTCATGTTATAAGATTCATCATGCATGAACGGATGTCTTCAACTGAAATTCAGATAAAATTATTATGCTTGCTTGTTGAAGGATAATTTACATATTAATCACATGATCGAGCACCACCAAAAATGGTGCCTATCTATATATGTTTTATGTTTATCAAAAATAAGTAGTGTGGTTAGTTCTTTTTCGTCTTATAAGATTTATATTGGACTTAAATTTAAATTTTGGTAAAAATATTATCAATATTAAAAAAGATATTTTACGCACGGTCGTTGATGAACCATGACATATTGATTTGGAGAGTGGATAGGTAGTGGATGTAAATGACAAAGAACGCACATTTTTAACGATGAAAATGAACCTTGTTAGCTCAAAATAGAATTCAACATTTTCAGATCAAAAGCTAAGGAAAGCAGTAGGATTTAATAGCAGCCTTTTCTATTTACAATGTTAAACCATTTCACATTTCATAGGTTAAATTAATAATGTTACAACTTCAGTAAAAAAAGTTAAATTGTATGTACATTTTCAAATTTTTCTTTTTCGCTATAAGAAAGTTGGTCTTTAGTGACGAAAATATGCAAAGTTAAATCTATCACTTAATGTGGATTATAGTGACGGATCTAAAGATCTACCATTGAAAGAGAAGACAATCTGTCACCATATTCATTATATAGTGATGGATACCAAAATTGTCACTAAACGGTATACAAATCTGTCACTATAAGTACTATTTAGTGATGGAACATTAAGAATGTCAAGATAAAGTTAATGATCTATTACTATTAGTTTTCTACCCTAATTAAAATTAACCAATTGGCCGTCGTCCCTAGTGTCACTACATTTTCTCTTGCACCCATACCCTCCTCCATTGCCTCTCGATCTATTTGTGCATTGATTGAGTGTGAATTTGCCATCCCCATCAAGCATCAATGGTGCTGCACGTATCTGTCCTCCTCCATCTATGTAGATTCACCACTCCTCCATTGTCAACTACTTGTCATCCATTTGTACATTAGTTGTTGGTTGTCATCCAATAATAAAGACTCAAATAACATCTTGTGGTCGTCGATTGTCTCTGTTGTGGTTTCCATCATCTGTCCATCTATCTTTGATGGAAGGCCCCCAACATGCCTTTTCAATAGGTAAACCCTAGTGTAGTTTGCTTTCCATATGAAATAATTTGATCACGTATTTCTTCATCTTGTTATACGTAAATAGAGGAGCATCATCATGCTTCGTGATCGAGATGATATGGAATTTTCTTACATTCTTAGTGGATGGGAAGGATCAGCATCTGATGCATGTATTCTTCAAGATGCAACAACTAGGTGTAATGGTCTTCGTGTTACTCTTGGTATATAACATAATTCTTGTGTATTATGCTTGATTGAATACATTATCTTTATGGGTTGTGTATGTTATTGTAGGTAAGTTTTATTTGGTTGATGTTGGATATCTAAATCGACCAGAATTTATTTGTCCATATCGAGGTGTCAAATATCATCTTTTAGAATATGATCAAGATTGTCTACCAACTAATGTGGTAGAAAATTTTAATTATAGACATTCACAATTATGAACAGTGATTGAGTGCACCTTTGGAATTGTTAAGCATCAATTTTCAATATTACAAAGGTATATGCCATTCTCTTTTCCAACACAAGTATAGATTGTGAATGCTTGTTTTGTGCTTCATAATTTCATTCGCAAAGCTAATAGTATGGATTTATTAGAAGATCTTGAAGATGAATTGTTAGAAATAGATTTTGATGAAAATGAAATACCAATTGAATATTTACAGGAAGATAATAGACGTACAGGAGGGATAAGTCAAGATACGAGGAAAGAAATAGTTGATAAAATGTGTGAAGACATTACAACGGCAATGTGGGATGAGAGAATTTTATAAATTATTGTATTGAATGTATATGTCAATTTTGTTTAGCTTACATCAAGGACATACTAGTCAAACAATTGAATATTTAATTTTGAATATTCGAATTAATTTTTTTAAGCTATTAACTGTGTGGGTGATGTTGGGGCTGTAGGGAGTGGAGACAGTCTTCCATCAAAGAGTAGGCGGTAGCCGGGTCCACGAGGTGGCAACCGCGTCGTTGCAACCAGGTGCCAAAGTGTTTAGGCTATAGAGTGAAGAGTGGGCTTCTACCAGAGAGCAGGCGGACATCGAGTTCATAGGGCGACAGCCACGTATTGGGGATCTGGGTTGTGCAGAGGACCAGGAGTGTGAGCATGGGACCTTAAGTCTATGGCTTAAGTTTATAGCCATAAGTATAGGGAGAAAAGTCTATGGACTAGCGTACAACTACAAGAGGGCGGGAGTTGAAGATTAGTAGAGCGATAGCTTGACTCGGTTGGTTAAGCGGTAGCCAACCCAGGAGGATCGACAGCTAGGTCGATCTAGCGGCAGCCAACTGAAGGACAGGTGTGGCTAGAGACGGGTCGTAGGCAGCTGCAGGTCACGGCAATCGAGTTTGTCCATGTGGCTACTAATTGGCGATAAGTTCGAGGCTAGCGATAAGATCGAGGGTAGTGAGGAAGAAGACAAGTGCGACGGCGCAAGTGTGGGAGAGATTGTGTGGAGTGATTTGTTTGTGAGAAAGCCTATTGGCAGTACAAAGATCAAGAAAGCACCAGCACCCCATGGAGTAGGCAATTTGTCGAACCACATACATCCTTGTGTCTTCTTTCTTCTTCCTTCTCCTTCCTTCTTCCACCCACGACGAAATTGTGAGAGAGAACTTGAGTGTTTTTGTCGATGAGCAATCCAAGGAGATGCACGTTACCTAGCTCAGATAGCTGGATGCAAAATGGGGGCCAAGTACTCCCCTTCTTTAGGATTCCACGACTGTTGGCAATCCAATACCCAGCTTGTTGCGATCAGCCAAGTACTCCCCTTCTTTCAAGGCATAGAAACCCATCGAAGTTCGCTAATACAACCAGGTGTCGGGACCCATTTGCCGACACCCACTTCTCCCTTTTCTCTAGTCCTAGGGCTTGACATCCCAACTAAGTCGTCAAAATAGGGCTTGGCATCCCACACACAAGACACACCGACAACTACGTCCTCAGCAACACTGGGCTTGGCATCCCATTGAAAGTCACTTCCACCCCTGGGTTCCGATGCCAGAAGGATGACTTTCGGATCTTTCCTCTAGACTTGTCCTTGTCGCCTTAGGGTCGCTTCTGCTAGACAGAGGAACCACGTTTACCAAATCCTCCTGCATGAATGTCTATTGGTTCCTTTTGTTGTGAGGTGAGCCACCTTTCATTCCCCGACAGGTTCGAATAGCACCATTGGGCTGGAACAGCCACCTTGCGTAGACTCTATCACGGGTAGCCATTTCAAAATCCCTTTACCTCCTACATGCCACTATTTCAATCCCTAAAACTTTGGCAAACAGACTTGGCATCTACCACCCTTACAACACCAACGAGGCGGAATAGAAGAGGATGGGCCATAATACATTGTCTCAACACCTTCACACACATTACTACTTGTGCTCATAGATAAGGGGAGGAAATGACACTTCCTCCCCACCTAGGGGGACTAATGTGTGAATAAGTGTGTAGGTAAATAAGCAAGCTGGGTTAATCAGTCGACCGCCGCTTACGAGACACGGCTACCCATGAATAGCTGGCACCTCGACCGCATCCAAAATCAGGATGTTAACCGTACTCTACAGGAACGAAGGCTCGGTCGTGCATTACCTAGCTCAGATAGCTGGACGCCACTACGAGCGATCTAACTAAAATGCCACATCACACAGAGGTAAGACTAACTGACTGAAGGGAATAGCACGCTATTTGGTATCATCAGCCGGCGGCCGCTATAGTGACCCGACTTAGGCCAGTAGCCAGCATTCCTGCCATGTTGCGAGTACCCTCTCTGTATCACTCCCTCGCACTTTACCATAGGGTATACACACGAATATTCATATGTGCATAATCCACACAGGAAACATATTTTTTAGAAAAGGGAAATTGCATTATGAATAATTTTCTTCGATTACAGATAAAGAAAAAAAAAGTGCAAGGTACAAGAGGTCAGTCCATGTTGTTGTCCCTTCGGCGCCCAGCCCTCCAACACTCGGCCCTCCAGCACTCCCGCTCGGCCTCCTGAGCCTCCATCCGCTCCAGCAGCCCAACCAATCGGTCCTCACAGGTCATCACCTGTAGAAGAATGTCATCACGGGCACTTAGCCAATCCATTGCCGTCAGTAGGCATTCGCCCATGGAGGTCAGGAGGGTCTCTGTGGATGACGCACCGGTAGCTACGCTAGGGCCCGAGGGTCAACCTGGGAAAGGTGAGGTAGTCGTAGAAGCTGTTGGACGATGTCCAGTCGATGGTCCAGTAGATGGCTCGGTAGAAGTCCCGGTAGACGAGCTAGCACGCTTAGAAGCAAGCCTCTCATAACGACCTAGATCGGTCGCCATGATGGGCTGAGTCAAGAGCGTTGTCTTTTACTGGCCATCAGTCAAAACATGTAGGAAGCCTACCAGCTTGACGATGGCCTCACCAAACAACAGTTGGCTAGGAGGCCTCCAACCCGGGTTGATGACACTCCACATCTGTCGCCGGACCACCGCCACCCAGTTCACCTGGCGGCCGGTTACCACCACGAAAGTCATGTGGTAAGTCACCACACTCACCTCATCCCAATGTCCCCCTTTCATCAGGATGGTATTGTTCAAAACGAACAAGACGAGGTGGGCGACCGGGTTTAAGTCGTGTGTCTTGACCACCTGCCGGTCAAACTCGGTATCCGCTGCCATTGTCGCGTTGATGTCACCGATGTTCCACAAGATGCCCAACAGAGGGGCAAAAATGTCCAACCTAGACAAGCGAAGGTCGAGCACCTCGAGCAGGAGTGCATCAGACAGTGCGACCGACCCCATCCAGAAGCCGAGAACAAGCTGCGACTCCACCTCGGATTGGTTGGAGTACATCTCAGTGACCAGACCAGGAACGATCTCCACCTGGTGGAGATCGCGAACGAATCGAAGTAGCCCCTGCATGGCGAACAACTACTCCACCATCGGTAGCCGATCGAAGTTAGCTAGCCTACCATACAAAATGCTCTTCCCCCCCAGGTGATAGTCCACAGGGAAGAGAAGCTCCCGATCGACGTCGGGTGGCAAGACACCCTCAACCACTGCCTCAGCGTAATTGGAGGTTGTGTAATGCCATGAGAGAGCCAGTCAGACAGACTCTGCATCTGACCCCACATCATCAGGTCTCACCGGCGGCGTGTCAGAGGATTTTGGGAGGAGTCGATGCCTCCCGACCAACATCTTGCGACGCATCCTCCGCTACGAACCCTCATAAGAAGCCTCCACTAACCCCTCGCCTTCCATGCCTTCCTCCGAAGAACAACAACCAAACACCTCAGGGTCCTTGCACCACTCCGACAACCACAATCGGGAGACAATGTTGGCGGAGGTCGGGTCACACCCCCCGTCCATAAGCAAGTAAGCCACCTACAATCGATAGCTCTCCACCTGGTTAGGACACGAGAGGTCCTCCACCGGTAGATGTCGAAAAGTCAGAGGCAAGGTCTCTAGCCACTACCGTGTTGGGTCTTTGAAAGTGGCAACCGTTCGCGGAACGTGACCAGTTACGTTCTTCGTTCGAGAAAAGAACGGATGAAGAATCGAAGGTATGATTACGAGAAAAGAACAAGGAAAGAAGTAGAAGACAAAGAAGTGGAAGATGATGACGAAGTCGAAAAAAAATAGGGCGAATACCATCGCCAACAGAAAACTGAAGAAAAAAAAACCCAAAAAACCCTAGCTCAAGCTGCAGGTCACGCAAAGAGGTGGGAAATGCAGGTGCCCTCGCATCCCTTTTATAAGCAGAAATCGACAGGATGTGACATGAAAAGTGCCTACACGTGACTACCCAACCTGTTGACACCCACAAGGTGGCTGTCGATTAAGCAATCATCCGAGCCGAAAATCTAGGGGATGTGATGTGATGACTGCCTACACTGACAATCGCACAAATTTCAGACTACGGACATGACACGTGCCTGCACAAGGTTAATACCCACTAGTAAATGACCGGGAGAACTTTCCAACTCGACCACCCAGCCCACCGGTACACCCAAGGTGTCTTTCGGTTACATAACCGGGAGTGTAAGCCCAACTCCCCCTAAGGCATCTTTTGGTTAAGTGACCAGAAGTGTAAGCCCAACTCCTTGCAGGTAAGCCACTTATCCCTTATTGTCATGCTTCTTATTTAGCCTCCTTTGTTTGAACCCTGACCATACTAGACCTTCCCCACACAAAGGGAAAGGTCGGAGGATATGCCTAGGTCTCATTCCTTCGGATACGCTTTTGAAGGTACCAGCAGCCTCCCTCCCCGTTGGGTAAATCCACTTGCTACAGTTGAGATCAGTCTGGTCACGATTTGTTTGTCGAGTTTTCATATGGAAACCCGTGCTTTCTTACACGTTTTATGAGCATATCATCAGGTTTCTCCGACACTTTTCTTTGAAATGCCTGGCCACCGTCAAACGTGTCATCTCTGCTTACAAATGACCATCTCCCCAAAGGTATCCACCTCTCCTGTCTTTTGGGACTAGGTGCCGAAATCTCTGCACCCAAAAGTGTAGGCGGCATACCAGGCGAACATCCGGCCCCAGACCCAGAGGTCCTGTAGGCAGACAAGTAGACCCACCAGACCTCTGGCTTTTCAACCAGAGGTCCGTAGTGGTGGCTGCCACATCTATATTCACATTTTTACCTGTTTCCCGCTTATCTCACTGAGAGGGGCAAAGCTACTCCCCCGAAGCCCCAGAAAGGCTTCCAAGATGAGGCCATCGGCATGCATCCTTGCCTATGCTGGTCGTCTGGGTGTATGAGTATGTACACCCCGACAGTTCCCCTTTTATCAGGAGGAGAAAAGGTACCCGCCCGATGCCCCAAAAGACTTCTGGGATGAGGCCATCGACATGCATCCATGCCGACGCCGCCATGCTAGGTGTATGAGTATGTACAACCGCACAGTTCTCCTTTTCCAAGAGGAGCAAAGCTGCCCTCCCGATGCCCTGGAAAGTCTTCTGGGATGAGGCTGTCAGCATGCATCCGTGCCGACGCCACCATGCCAGGTGTATGAGTATGTACACCTCCACGATTCTCCTTTTACTAAGAGGAGCAAAGGTGCCCTCTCGATGCCTCAGAAAGACTTCCAGGATAAGGCCGTCAACATGCATCCTTGCTGACGCTGGCTATCTGAGTGTATGAGTATGTACACCCCAACGGTTCCCCCTTTACCGGGAGGAGCAAAGCTACCCTCCCGATGCCCCAGAAAGTCTTCCGAGATGAGGCCATCGATATGCATCCTTGCCGATGCCGACCGCCCAAGTGTATGAGTATGTATACCCACACAGTTCTCCTTTACTGGGAGGAGCAAAGCTACCCTCCCGATGCCCTGGAAAGTCTTTAGGGATGAGGCCGTCAACAAGAGTCCTTGCTGACCCTAGTCGAACTAGGTGCATGAATCCTTGCCCTAGTTGGAGAGGTGGCTTGTCTAACGGCCACTGGTACACATACCCCGCCATCCAATACATGAGCCAGCTATCTCACTAGACCTTCAGCTCCTTAGCCAACGGTCTAAAACACTAACCGCTACAACTTTTACCTCTCCCCTCTTCCGGCCGGATATCACGTGAGTCCTCGCACCAGCCAGTTTCCACTTCTTTTACCAGAAGGAGTAAAGCTACTCCTCTCGAAGCCCCTGGTGAATCCTCCAGGATGAGGCCGTGTTTGGCCGGGCTGACTATTGTCATTTTCCATTTTTAGAGTCGGAGAGAGGTTGGGATTGCCTAGGCTGTCTAGGGGTGCCTAACACCTTCCCCAATAGTACCTTGAGTCTCGTATCTAGTTCTCTCATTTTTCACATAGTTTTACATGGTTTTACACCATTTTTGCGGTTTTTACCATTTTGATGGTGGAAGGATACTTCCCCATCCGATTTTCCTTATTTTCTACACAAAAATAAGGTGGCAACTTCGTTTAACGAGCCAATCCACCCCACATGGCGATGCGCTCCCATAATCACCTTTCAATTCTCTGTACCTCGGCCCATCAGCTAGCTCTACTGGCGAAACCCCATGGACTTCCAGGGGATAGCCAAATGAAGGAGAGGGTACAATTATATTGTCTTCTATTTGTTGTAGTGATTCATTAACACTATTTGAAAGTTGTTCTATTTCCAATGATTTTTTTTTGGGATAGTTTTGATTAGTTCTAGCATTCATTGGCATATTGTTATTAAGATTTGATAAACCTGTACTAATTTCTTGAACATTTTGATCCCCTTTTAAGACTGACCAATTCAAATAATTGTCATTTTCAAATTCATTTAGTCTATTACTAACCTCTAATGTTTGTATTGATTCATCTATTCTATCCATTAATTTTTGTATTTTTAGGGATATGTTTGACAGATAATTTTGATTTTCATCCATATAATTATATTTTAAATACTGATTTTGCATTCCTGAATTGTCATTATATTCTCATAAATTATAATTGTCATTCCAGTCATCTCCTTCTAAATTATGTTGTGAAGAATAGTCATTAAATTCTATAGGTGAATAATCTCTTCTAACATAATTAGAATAATTATAATCCTCATATCTAGTTCCTAGAACAGACTTACAATCACCTCAATATGAGTTATATGAGTCCATTATGATATTCATAATTTCAACCAAAAAAATACTCCACTACTTTGAAGTAGAAATATGGCTTTTAGATAAAATTTACTAACAATTAATGTAAAGAAATTCTACTGCAATCCTAAGCACACCAAAATAGCAAAAAGTAGCACCAATTGAAAGAAATACTTCCTTGGCAACAGCGCCAAAAATCTTGTTCGAACTTTTTGAAATTAATGTTTAACAATATCTGTTCGATATGCTTTAAATTTCACTGTAAGTGCATGAGTTCAGATGTAATTAGTGTGCAAGTACGGGTTTGTTTATAGGGATCATTGAATTGGTACTTTGTTAAATTAGTGTGTTACAATTACTGGAACAATCAACACAAAAGTAATGTCACGATTGCTCTATCCCAAATAATTACTAGGATGTTCTTTAATTAATTCTTATATCCGTAATTTTTAGATAAATTTCATTAAACTTAATTACGTCTTAACTTAGGCTATTTGGATTTAAAAGAGGCTCTTGATAAATGATCCAAATTTTCTACTGGAAGACCCTAATAATTAAGTTTTAATTCCACATACTTAGCTTTTCTTAATTCTAAAATGTTCTATATTTTGATTTGCATGCATTTAAGTCTAATTTAATAAAAATGCAGAAACCCACAGAATTAGTATGTGGGTAAACATCATTACCCACGGGACCACTTGTTGGTAAATGGGATATATCTTGATTAAAGATTTCTAAAACTTCTAAGAATTGTTTGCTTCTACTTTTGTTCTTTTTATCTTAAGGATACAACAAACAACACATAAAACAAAACACATTTACAAATACTTAGAGAAATGAAGAGAAACATTCAACGGTATGTCAAACATAATATCATTCTCTCAACATTGAAACATATGTAATAAGAAAGAAAAAGGAAAAGGAAAAAAGAAAAAATGAAAAAGGAAAGAACACCTAATGATCTATGTTCAGACTCAAAAGTGTGCATTTTATAGATATTAATTTATGCATTTTACTGAGTTTTAATTGCATTATGCATTGAGTAATGATGATTGCAAGGTTAACTATGCTTTTAAGCATTATGCACGTTTATCCACTTTAATGATGCATGAATTAAGTTTTAAGTCATAAATTATATACATTGGTGATTGTTCACTGGAAAGGAAGTGATTGAATGATAATCGACAATTTAGTTTGTTGATAAATTGATTAATTTATAGAAGAAATCGTGACTTATGTCTAAGTTACATAATCTGTGGGTAAAGTCCTTAATCAATGAACTTACTCCATGGGTAAACTAGGTTAACCACGAACCTGTATATATTGTTTTTTCTATGAGATGAATTTCATTGATATAATAGCAATTACAATTATAGTGGATGATCAAATATGATGAATTATTTCTCTTGTAATATGATGTGCTTCATAGAAGGTATTCTTTGATGAGCATTTGCAGGAAAATTTGATGAGCATTTGCAGGGAAATTCATATAAAGAACTGAGAAATTGAATTTAACTGATGCTCGATCATGGAGAACGTGGATGGAGAAGGCAAAGAAGTGGGTTTGCATGGAATGATCTTACACGTCAAGATATGCACCACGTCATTGCTAACTATTAGCAACCTATAAAACAGTTCCGTAGCCATGAAACCAACCCCCCTCCTTCTTCATTTGAGCACCATTCACAAGCACATTCTCCATCTCCTTCATCTTTCACATTCCACCCATTCATTTCTTCTGAGAGGAGATTGACAATCTCCTCTTCTCCTACCAATTCCTTAGTGTATTTGCTGTTCTTTTCTCTACCTGAGCATATCCTTGAAGGAAAGACTCTTGGTGCCGGCTGCTTCCTCCTCTATTCCTTAGTGTAACTGCAAAGTGATGCCCAAAATCTCATTTCAAAGTCAAAAGGAAGGCTCGCCAACTTGACGACCTGGTGGACTTAAAGTAAAGACAAAAAGAGTGCTTAGCCTAAGCAAGTTTCGAAGGGTGAAAATTGCAATGGAGCATTAGGTGTTCTCTCCTTTTCTTTTTCTTTTTACCTTTTTATTTACTTTGACATTCACATATCTGATTACCTTTATTTCAATCCTGAGAGAACGATTTTATGTTTGATGTATTGTTGAATGTTTATTTTTATTTCTCCAAGTAATCATAATGTATTTTGTTTTATATTATAAGTGTTGTTTGTCATATATTTAAGATAAAAAGAACAAAAATATGAGCGTTTAGTCTTGAGAGTTTCAGAAATCTTGAATCGTATTGTTTATCACCTGAAACTCACTGTTATTGCATTTACCCACGAGATAGCCCATAGCCTAAGTGGTTTAACCATGGGCCAGTATCGTGGGTAAAGCCTTATTGGGCCGACTAAGTGGTTTATTCATGAGAGATCTCATGAGTAAAGACGTTTACCCACGAGCCAGCCCCGTGGGTTTAGGCATTTTCAGTGGAATATACTTAAATGCATGTGAAGTGAAATACAGAGTGTTTAAGAATCACGAAAAATTAAGTATTTGGAATTAAAACTCACTTAATAGGGTCTTTCAGTAGAAAATTCAAATCATGTATTAAAAGACTTTCTTTTTAATCCAAATATTCTAAGTGGAGAAGAAATTAAAGTTAATGAAAATTCTCTGGAAATTACAGATATAAAAATTGATATAAGAACATCCTAGCAATTATTTGGGATAGAGCAACTATGACATTGCTTTAAAATTAATTGTTCTATTAATTGAAAACACCAATTTAGCTAAGCACAATCAAAAATAATCTCTGTCGACAAACTCATACTTACACACTAATTACATCTGAACTTGTGCACTTGTAGTGAAATTAAAATATTTCAAACACACATTATTAAGAAAATTAATTTCAAAAAGTTTGAACAAGTTTTTGGCGCTGTTGTCAGGGATCTGAATTCTTGCAATTGGTGTTACTTTTTGCTATTTTGGGTTAGTTAGGGTTACAATAGAATTTATTTGCATTGACTATTATTAAATTTTATCTAAGAGCCTTATTTCTATTCCAGAGCAAAGAAGTATTTTTGGTTGAAATTCTGAATTTCATAATAAACTCATATAACTCATATTGGGGTGATTGTAGGTCTATTCCAAGAACTAGTTATGAGGATTATAATTATTTTAATTATGTTAGAGGAAACTATTCACCTATAGAATTTAATGACTATTCTTCACAATATAATTTAGAAGGACTTAATGCTAATTCTCAAGATAATTATAACTAGAATGACAATTATAATTTATGGGAATGTAATGACAATTTAGATGAGTCAATACAAACATTAGAGAATAGTAATAGATTGAATGAATTTGAAAATGATAATTATTTGAACTGGTCAATCTTAATAGGGGATTAGAATATTCAAGGAATAAATACAGGTTTATCAAATCTTAATGACGATTTGCCAATGAATGCTGGAACTAATCGGAACTATCTTAAAAGAAAAATATCATTGGAGATAGAACAACTTTCAAATAGAGTTAATGAATCATTACAACAAATAGAAGATAGTAGAATATTTAATGAGTATGAAAACAATGATGATTTAAATTGGTCAAATGAAAATCAAATTTGTCAAGATGTAAATTTTTTAGGAGATATGTTATTTACAAAGGAGATTATGCAACCATTAGATATAATTGAGGACAATGAGTACTGTAATTCAACTACATTTAATCATATATAAAAATTGGATGAAATTCAAAGATCGATTGATTTGTTTATAAGGAATTCATCTAATTCTAATATATCTGAACTAGATAATATTTCACAAGAAGAACCAAAAGATGTAAGTGTTATATTAAGGTCTGGTGTAACTTATGAAGGTCCTAAGAAGGGTGATAAAGAAGAAAGTATAAATGATAATTTTACAAATAAAGAGGAAATTAATGTAGAAGTTAATCCAAAAAACAAACTTGACGTTGAACTAGAGGACAATATAGAAATAAAAAATAGTAAAGAATCTGAAGATAAAACTATTAAGAAAGACATTAAAAATAGAGATAAGTTATCAAATGAAAATCATTTTCCATTTCCACATAAAATGAGAAATTCTAATGAACAAGAATTAGAACAAATTAGTAAAGTATTTGAGCAAGTTAAAGTCAATATACCATTGTTGGAAATTATTAAACAGATTCCTTCTTATGCCAAATATCTTAAAACTTTCTGTACCAAGAATAAAAGGAAGAAAATATTAAGAAAAACATTTTTAGCTAAGGAAGTAAGCTCTTTGTTAATTAATTCTATACCCAAAAAATTAAAAGATCTAGAAACTCCTGTTACATAGAAGATTGTTATTTCAATACAGTGTTAATAGACTTAGGATCTGGAATTAATGTCATGCCTAATTTTGTTTATGAGAAGTTAAAATTGGATAATATTAAACCTACTAGAATAGTTATTCAGCTAGCAGATAAATCCATGTGTATACCCTTAGGTAAAGTGGAAGATATTTTAGTAAGGGTGATAGAATTTGTTTATCTTGTTGATTTTACTGTAATGGAAACAAATGCTTCAAATAGAAATCAAGATCAAGCTATAGTTATTTTAAAGAGACCATTTTTAGCTATAGACAATGCTTGTATAAGTTGTAGAAATGGTTAGATGGAATTAGCTTGGGGTGATCAAAAGTTGGAATTGAACATCTTTAATAGAGTAAAGAAAAATCTTAAAGAGCTCCAATTTAAAAATTTTAAAGTCAATCTGATGGAAACTTTTAAAATAGATGAGGATTTAGATGTAGAAGAATTAGATCTTATTGAAGAGTGTGTAATACCTACTGAAGAAATGTTAAAAGAGGGAATATTTAAGCAAATTGAAATTATGGATATAAACAAAGAAAAGTTTGAAAATGAAAACAAATCTTTAATTTCAGAACATCCTGTTCTTGAACTGAAACCACTTCCAGAAAACTTAAAATATGCATTTTTAGAAAAGAATGAAAGTCTACTAGTTATTATTACTTCTGATTTAACATCAGTACAAGTGAAAAATCTTTTAAAATATTAACAAAACATAAAGAAGCAATAGGATGGCAGATGATAGATATTAAAGGTATAAGTTTGACTATTTGCCAGCGTAGGATTAACCTGGAATCTAAAATTCAACCTGTTAGGCAACCATAGAGAAGATTAAATCTGAATATTAAAGAAGTTGTTAAAAAGGAAATTCTGAAATGCATAGATAATGATATAATTTATCATATATCTGATAGCTCTTAGGTAAGTTCAGTACAAGTAGTACCTAAGAAATCTAGGATAATAGTTGTAGAAAATGATAACAAAGAATTAGTTCCAACTAGAGTTCAAACTGGGTGGAAGGTTTGTATAGATTATAGAAAATTGAATGTAGCAACTAGGAAGGATCATTTTCCATTGCCTTTTATAGATCAAATGTTAGAGAAACTAGCAGGACATGAATATTATTGTTTCCTAGATGGTTATTTAGGTTATAATCAAATCCCAGTTGCACTTTAGGATCAAGAGAAAATAACTTTTACATGTCCTTTTGGGACATTTGCCTTTAGTCATATGCCTTTTGAGTTATGTAATGCACTAGCTACATTTCAAAGATGTGTGACAGTCATTTTTACAAATTTCATAGATGATTTTTTAGAAATGTTTATGGATGATTTTTCCATATATGGAGACTCATTTGAAAAATGTTTAAGTAATTTAGAAAAAGTGTTAGAGAGATGTGAACAGAAAAAGTTAGTATTAAATTGGAAAAAATGTCATTTTATAGTTAAACAAGGAATAGTCTTAGAACATGTTATTTCTGCTGAAGGGATAAAAGTTGACAAAGGAAAAGTGGAATTAATATCTAATTTACCTATTCCAACAACAATTAAAGATATAAGAGCATTTTTAAGACATGCTAGTTTTTACAGAAGATTTATCAAAAACTTTAGTAAAATTGCTCAACATTTAACCCAATCATTAATTAAGGATGAAAAATTTGATTTTAATGAGGAATGTATGAAAGCTTTTAACGTTCTAAAAGAAGCTCTGACTACTTCACCTATAGTTTTTGCACCTAATTGGTCTCAACCATTTGAATTAATGTGTGATGCATCAGATTATGCTTTAGGTGCAGTCTTGGGTCAGAAATTAGATAAGCTACCAAGAGTAATTTATTATGCTAGTAAGACATTAAAATTGGATAATATTAAACCTACTAGAATAGTTATTCAGCTAGTAGATAAATCCATTCGAATACCCTTAGGTAAAGTGGAAGATATTTTAGTAAGGGTGATAGAATTTGTCTATCCTATTGATTTTGCTATAATGGAAACAAATGCTTCAAATACTTGCTGAAGAAATGACTACTTCACCTATATTTTATGCACCTAATTGGTCTCAACCTTTTGAATTAATGTGTAATGCATCAGATTATGCTTTAGGTGCAGTCTTGGGTCAAAAATTCGATAAGCTACCAAGAGTAATTTGTTATGCTAGTAAGACATTAAATGAAACATAAATTAACTACAATGTAACTGAAATAGAATTTTTGGTAGTAGTGTTTGCCCTAGAAAAATTTAGGTCATATCTAATAGGCAATTACACTATCATTTACACTAATCACTCAACACTTAAGTATCTGTTAGTTAGAAAAGATGCTAAACCAAGGCTTATTAGATGGATTTTGTTATTACAAGAATTTGATTTGGAAATTAAAGATAAGAAAGGTTGTAAAAACACTATTGCTGATTATATGTCTAGGTTGGATGCATCATTTCTTTCTAATCTGCCAATAGATGACACATTTTTAGATGAGCAATTTTTTATGCTGAACTCCTATCCTTGGTATGCTAATATAGTTAATTATTTTGCTATAGGTTTAGTACCTCACAATTGGTCTAGTTTAGACAAGAAAATATTTCTATCTAGGGTTAAATATTTCTTTTGGGATGACCCTTATCTATTTAAACAATGCCCTGATCAAATTGTAAGGAGATGTATCCCAGAAATAGAAACCCAACCAATGTTATCATTTTGTCATGACCAACCTACTAGAGGACATTTTGGAGCTAAAAGATAGCTTTAAATGTGCTTCATAGTGGCTTATATTGGCCAACTTTGTTCAAGGATGCCTATGAATATTGTAAAAGATGTGTTGAATGCCAAAAAGTAGGTAGAATTGTAAAAAAGAATATGATGTAATTAAACTTGATCCAAGAAGTAGAAGTTTTTGATGTATAGGGTATAGACTTCATGGGACATTTTCCAAATTCAAATGGTTTTATTTATATTCTATTGGTAATCAAATTCACGTTTCTATGTAACCAAATGGATAGAAGCAATTCCTACTAAAACTAATGATTCCATAATAGTAATGAGATTTTTGAGATCTAATATAATGTCTCGATATGGTGTTCCAAGAGAAATTATCAACAATAGGGGAACTCATTTTTGTAATAGAAATTTTGAGAAAATGTTGAAAGATATGGAGTGTTACATAGGTTAGCTACCCCTTACCATCCACAAACTAGTGGTCAAGTTGAAAGTGCTAACAAGAAAATTAAAGGAATTTTAGAAAAAGTAGTAAACACCACTAGGAGAGACTGCTTAGATAAACTAGATGATTCTCTTTGGGCATATAGAATAGCTTATAAACAATATTAGGAACAACTCCATATAAATTAGTGTATGGAAATGCTTGTCATTTGCCTATGGAAGTAGAACATAAAACATTATCAGCACTTAAACAAGTAAGTTTAAATATAAAAACAACATGAAGTAATAGGCAAGTACAATTAGTGGAGTTAGAAGAACTAAGAAATATGGCTTATAAAAGTTCAAAAATAGCTAAAGAAAGAATGAAAGCATGGCATAATAAAATAATTTTACACAGAGTATTTGAAATAGGATAAGAAGTTTTATTATATAATTAAAGATTACACTCTTTCCCAGAAAAATTAAAATCTAGATGGACTAGTACATTTGTTATTAAACATGTTTATCTATATGGAGCAGTAGATTTGGAGGATCCTCAAAGTCATGAAAATTTTAAAGTTAATGGTCAAAGATTAAAACATTTTCTAAGATATTCTAATAGGAAAGAGGTGAAAGTTATTAACTTAGAAGAAGACTAAAAGAATACATATCTATAATAAAAAAAAGAGTGTATAAATAAAACAATTTAAAACACAAAAACATATAAAAATACAAACGTGAACAAGAATATAAAGTATATATATACAAGAAAAAGATAAGAAAAACATTTGGATTTATACAGTACTTACTTTAAACCCTATTGTGTTAGTACAATGTCGTTATTTGATTTATTAAGCTAATATGTTTTATCTTAGGGTACTTCGTGGGTAAACTTGTTTACCAACAAAGTTAGTTCGTGGGTTAACCTATTTACCTACGAGTCAGAGTGAAAACAAAAACAAATAATAAAAAATGAAAAAAAAAACTTTGGAGTTTAGCCACGAAGTTAGTTTGGGGGTTAACCTGTTTACCCACAGATCGGCCTCGTGGGTTATCGTACTTTGAGTTATTTATGGTTCTGTTCGTTAGAAGATGTTATTTTTAAGTTTAGGATTTATTGAAACTAAACAATGTTTTTCATTTGAAGTATGATTGAGTATTTCATAATTTGAACGATTAAGGAGAGGGTTGTTAATGAAAAATATAATTTAGTGAATTGTTAAGTGAAAAGTTTTAAAAGTAGACAAACCACAAAACTGCAAATATATCAACTACAAGTTAAAACTGAAATGTTTAATTACATACATTGTAATGTTTACAAATGTTTAAATTACAACAAAGGAATTACAATTAATGTTTAGCTATCAGGAAATTTGAACTTTAGAGCTGCTATCTCTTCTTCCAAATGTTTGATTTCCTATAGTACAATGTCCACCTTTTCTAATAAAGAAGTTGGTCCTCTCTGTTGTGAAGTGGATGGCTCGTCATGAGGAATTTGGGGTACTAAGTTATCTTCCTTTGAAAGCTATTTTAGATCCTTTGTAGTTAACACTCTAGACTTTAACTTCTTCACTGCCCAAGAAGGCAAATCAGAAGAACTTGACACTAATTAGTAAATGAGATCACCATAGAATAATTTCTTCTTGATATTAGTGATCTTTGATATAAAAACTTTATACCAATTCACTTGAATTTGATTCAAAATTGCATAGGTTGCAATTTTAACAAAGATGGACAATTCTAAATCATGTCCAAATCTTTGATAAATAGATCTAATTAAGATTAAAGCAACCATATGAGCTTTACCTTTCATATACTTCAGCCTGTTAAATAGATGAATCTAAGGGTTGATGGTCATACAGTCTTTCATATCTTATTCTGTCCAATCAGCCATTGTAGTTGATTCAACAATTTCTACGCCCTCATTTCTTAAACGCAGGCTCTCATAAATGAATTTAGGAGTTAATTGATTATCCACTTCTATCACATTACTAATATAAACACCATCCTCTAAGTGTAGATTAGCATAAAAGGTAGGAATTAGATTTTCAACCATTAAATTGCCACCTGACCTTGGAATTATCTTCAGCAATCCTTGGAATTCCAACAACTCCTTGATTTTATCCATGAAATCGAAGTCCACTGGCCTGCTGAATAGAACATTGTAGCCCTTGATTTGCTAGAAGAGAACATAAGCTTCTTGATTTCTAAAAAATACTAAATTAGTCTCTTCTTATTGGGCTGGATCTATGAACCTTGAGGAGGATGGTGCTGTTGGTGTAGAAATTCCTTCATCTCATTTAGTGGTTGAGGAGAAAATCACTATCTCTCTATTTAAATTTTGAGGAGGATCTTCAATCCCGAAAGTCTCTTCCACTCCACCAGAATCATGTCTGTATTCTGTAACAATCTTTGGCTGCTCAGAGCTTTCCTCATATTGGCAGGGGATAGGAGGATTTTCAATAACTCTTTCTTCCCTCTCTTCTCTCTCAGAAAAGAAAACTTCCTCTATTTGGGTATTCTGCATATGAATATATAAAAAATTTAAGACTAGGTCATGAACTTTATAAAAATAAAAAAAAACAAACTGAACTAAACTAAAAGAGGAGTTATTAATTTTAAAATGTTTACCTGAACCTCTTCTAAAGCAAAAATAATTGCTTCATGGATGGTCTTATCTATTTCCCCAAATCTTGAAATTCCACTGTAGGAACAAGCTCCTACCATAGATCTTTGTTCCTGAAAATCAAATTTAAGGATAAATGAGACATGAACATTCAAGTTAATTGGAAATTGAAATCAATGATTAAATTGAAAATTTAATTCTCACCTCATAAACCACCTGATTTTCAACCTCCAAAATAGGAGGGATATCCTCAGGAGTTGATATATCTGAAGAAGAAGAAACTTTTCTTTTGTATTGTTGAAGATACTGCCCAAGGGTGATATCTTCTTCAATCTCTTCTACAATCTCTTCTACCTCTTCTTGTTCTTCCTCTTCCTCAGTTTGTTGTTCTTCTTCTTCTTCTTTTTCTCTTTCTCTCTCCTGTGGTACTGAAGGGCTAGCTATATCTTCATCGAAATGAGCAAATTTGTAATCTTGTGGCTCAATTTTAACAACCACCTCCTCTACACTTGCAAGATTTGCCATCTCTGATATAATAGAGGCCTTTTCGGCCATGCATTTCCTCTAGTCATATAAGTCACATTGGGCAGCAATCTCAGCTACCTCAAAATTTTCCCCAAGGGAAAGATACCTCTAGATGAAAAATTCATACTACTCCCTTTCATCTCTATCTTCAGGGCAGCAGGCAAAAACTACATCTACAGGGCCCTCTTTACTGGTCAAATCATTGATGATAGCAAGGTACAATTTTTTCATAAACCATAATTCAACTTTAACATGAACAATTTCCTAAGCTAGCACATTTTTAGGCCTTATTGAGCATTCTTCTCTCCATACTTGATTGGCATGCTCATCAATAGCTTGAATCACTTCAAGGGGAAAATAAGTGGATTCTTTTTGTACTTTCCCGTGAAACACATTTAGTTGATATTTTAAATCCTTTAAAATTTTCTCTCTAGTCTTATTATGAGTACGACTACCCATATGCCAGTCCACTAAAGCTAATTTAAAATCTTCAAGCCTCAATAGCTTCATCCACTCCTCAGTGGACACAGATTTCCTCTTTTGTGCTTGCCACGATCTAGAAGTGTATGTTGTTCCTCTTAAAGTAATGGAATTGCCCGTGGCCACACAGTAAACCTCTTTATGAAACCAAAACTTATACCTCTTATTAAACAGTTCCTATGCGAAGTGATTTCTAGGGTGAACTAGCTTTTTGTGACAGGACTCTTTCTCAACATATGAAGCTATCTTATCTTTAAGAAAAATTGGAATATCTATTGAAGCTTCTTTAGCCAGTCTGATGCATTCAGCTGTATCCTCCTTTACATTCTTCAATTGTTGCTCTCATTCAATCTTTTTCATCTTCCTTTTCCCTTCATCGTGCCCCATTCTAGCCATCAGGCTGGACTTCTTGAAGTTTAGCAATTTTATCCAGGCATAAGAGGGAGAAGATGTAGTTGGAGGAGTAGTGGAAGTCGAAGTCATGGTGCTTGTTCTTGGGAGAAGACGAACAGTAACAAGTCGTGAAACAAGGGTTAATTCATGAATGGGCATTAATGGTTTTTATAGGTGTAATTGGGTAATCGGTTGATTGGATAATATGTTTTGGTATTAAATTAGTTGATCACTGGCATATCCATGAGGCATCTCGTGGATAAACATCTTTATCCACAAAGTAAGTTCATGGGTAATCGTAAACAGAAAAAATTTTAGAGGATTATTGTGGCATTCATTTTAATCATATTAATACTTGAATATTGCACATTTATTTCATGAACATTACATACATTTAGTTGACACTCTTTTCTGACTAACCACTTAACTAATTGTACCATTTCTGTGCAATATGGATTTTAGAAAGCAATGGAGATTCTTACAAATGTCTTGTGAGAGGTTTTGACTTATTTGCCAATGAGAGAAACATGCAAATTAAGTTGTGTATGCAAGAGCATACGTGCATTCATTTTAGAGCATTATTTTTGTTCACGCCAAGCATTTAAAATGAGAAATACAGTTAGTGAAGTGATTTGGTATGATGCACTTTCGGGAAAATATGTTTATCATGGAATTGACTTTGAAGTAGGACTTCCACCTACATCATTAGATGGAGTTCACAATATTTTAGGATGTGATGGTGGGATAATTTTTTATAGGTCTTATGGAGAATATTTTTCTTACAGAGCTGACATTGGGATAAAAAACTCTATTACAAATGTAGAACTGATACTCTCAAACCCAAATAAAGATAAGCATATCTTACTTGATTTAGGTGCAACTCTAACATTTAAGGGCATTAATAGAAGGACTATGCATAAATTATTTTGTTGGGAAGAACTAGCTAAGATCTAGACTAATTGGCAGTATTTGTTGGTCTATCATTTTGACAAACACCAACAGCAACTAGTTAGAGAAGTTTATTTTGGAGGAAGACCAATGAATAATAGAAATCATGTGATCATTGATGGTACCATTTACTTCATAACCAGTTGTACACCTTAGTACATTAATGAGCTCACAATCATTGCCATCAATATTGAAGATGAATCAATGAAGCTCCTACCTATCCTACACCCTATGGGTGCAATGGCAATCTCATTTTATGATATAGTTGAATTAGCTTTATTTGGAGGAACTAATGGAGAAACTACATCTCTTAGCTTAATTCGATGGTGGGATATTGAGATGAAATTTGAAATTTGGAGAGTACAAAACATTGAAAAATGGGAATGGAGTCGGGTCTACATAGAATTACAGCTGGAAGATCTCAGACAACCTGACATGCCATATGAAGGAAAGATCAGAGTTTTTTGTTTAATCAATGGAGATACTCTTATTTATAATGCATGGGATAACCTATATTATTATAAGATCCAACGTCAGATAGAGGTTTCAACGTGGAACTTGTTCATCAATTAACTATGTTTTCTTCTACAATGTGGTTACATGATTTAGTTCCCTATGCAAACACTTTCCAACTGTGTACTTAGTATTTTCTATTTATCCACAGAGTTAGTTCGTGGGTAAACAAGTTTACCAATGAAACTATACGTGGGTTATTTCAAAAATTTCTGCTTTTGAACATTTGCAATGTTTTATGTTATTTTGAAACATCTTTGTTGTACTGTGCTCAAAACTATATGAGCTCTTGTTGTAGTTTTATATCAGTTATGAAATTTCATACACCATTTACTATAATTATGGTATTACTATAAACAGATACACCTGTTGCATAGCAACGTGGAATGAGAGTCAAAACTTACATAATGACGGTACACAAGAAAGTTTTCTTTTATATTTAAATGTTGTATGTCAGGTTGGTCAATGAATTCATCTCATAGGTTAGTACAAACACCTAAGAAAAGAACAATTATAGCTGCCTCAGCAAAAACAACTTAGAGAACCAACAATAGGTAACATGTTCTATCCTGATCTGATGGATGAACCATCCTACATAATACTTTCTGAATGTGCTAATAATAGATTTGAATTAAATTCTAATTATATTAACCAACTACCAAAATTTCATGGATTTGAAAAAGAAGATGCTTATTGGTTTTTAAAAGAGTTTAATGAAGTTTTCAATATGATGAAAGTACCAAACAAGTTTGTTGATGTAATTAAACTAAGGTTTATGCCTTTTGCTTTAAAAGATATTGCAAAAAGATGGTTATATAGTTTACAACCAAATTATGTTACCAATTGGAATCAATTTTGTTCTGAATTTCTTGGAAAATACTATCCAATGCATGTAACAATTAAAAGAATGAATGAAATCTCAAATTGAAGATAGAAATCAGGAGAACATTTCTGGAAATATTTTGCAAGATTTCATGATCTCTTAGCTCAATGTCCACATCATGGAGTAGAGAAAGTTACCCAAATTGGAACTATTTATGAAGGAATAGATTATCAAACAAAAACAATCTTAGAATCTTTGGGTCAAGATGGATTTCTGAACCAAGGAATAGATAATGCTTGGAAATTTTTAGAAGACTTAGCCAAAAGAACTACATAATTGGAAAGTGCTACTGAAGTAAGTCAAGAGCAAATTTTTGTACCTAGGGGAATGCATGTTGTTGAACGATATGTTGCCTTAGAAACTAAAATGGCTAGCTTAATGCATAAAATTGATGAATTACAAATTAAAAAAAAGACTGAGCCTAACATGCCGAAATATACAAGTTGCTTCACCATAGGTCGTGTTATGGAGGAATGTCCTATTTTACATGAATCTAAAGATGTTAATGCCTTATTCTATAATCAATGTAACAACTCTAATTTCAATTCTACTTATAATCTTAGGAGGAGGAACCATCCTAATTTTTCATGGAAAAACCTAGGACAACAACCAAATCAGTCTGTAGGACAGCCTTTTATTAAACAAAATGCAATGAATAATAGTTCATTAAATCTAAATCACAATCAACAAGTTAATGATCAAAATATTGAGAGATAATTAGTACACTTAATGGAAAGAGTAGAAACAGTATTAAAATTTAATTCTCAAATTGCTGCTCATGATCAAACTATTAAAAGAATCGAGACACAATTGAACCAAATATCTAATTCACTTAATCTAAGAAACAAAAGTGCTTTTCCAAGTCAATTTGTCCAGAACCCCCATTTATCGGATGCACATGTAGCTCATGGAGGGGATGAGCAACACCACACAACTTAAGCCAATAAGGTTGCAGTTTGGTGGTGTCTGTTAATAAACCACCTAGTTTCCTTGTGAGCCATTAACACTCCATAAGAATATATATATATATACACTATTTTTATTTCAATTATACTGTTTAAAATAAATAAAAAATCTTACACCCTTATCCTTTTTCTTTACTGATGCATAGCAATTGCATTCAATTTCTGCAGCATTACTCATGTATTTCGAATGACTTAGCTTGTTAAGTTCAATGCATTATTCAACATGCATCACATTTTCATGACAGGTATTGGAGGTGTGCTTATTATGTTCATTATGTGTCTTAGTCTTTCTTGTCTATACTGAACTTTTCCAATTACATTGAGGACAATGCAAAGTTTAAGTATGGGGGGGAGGTTTAAGTATGTTAAGAAATTTCAAACTTTTAAAATTTTTCAAATATTGTGATATTTTTGATTTTCGTGTCTTTAATATCTTTTATGTTTTTTATTCGAGAACAAAACTTGAAGGAATGTAAGTTTTAAGTATTGCTATTAGGATTAATGGGAAGACCCTATCATATTGAGAGGAGAATCTCCATAGCCAATTCAAAGCAACCTATTGCCCTTAAAGGAGATAGATTTCAAACTAAATTGTGCAATGAGTTGAGTCTTCCTGTTTCATTTGAATTAATGTCTTACTAACCTAATTTTTCTAGACTAATTATTTTCCTTTCTCATTACCCTGTTTGTGTGGAGAGATAAATATATGCCGAATGTCATCATAAAAATGATCATCTTATGACAATTCTTTCATTTTGGTGAGAATTATTCTAAGGTATCTCCTAGACTTTTCTAAGTTAGAGGATATGTAGAGGAAGGTAGCAAAGGTATGAACTTTAATATGCCATGGAGTTTTAATGGGAACTAGGTTATGGAGATATAAGGTGTTATTGCTAATCAATTAAGGGTCACTCATTAGTTCTTAAAGTTGCAATGATAGTTATGTCATTTATTTTGTGTATTTACATTTTATTAATGGAAAAGAATTGTGAATGTTTACTTTTATCATAAAAAGAAAAATCAAAAAGAAAATCAAGGAATCAATGTCAATTTGGGTAGAAAAGGGGGATATTCGAAGTCATTTGGGATGTAAATGATGAAGTGGAATGTTATCATATCAACAATTGAACATTTCAAGTGATGGTATATTAATTGTTTTATCCTTTGTCTACAAACCAAAGCATTTTCCAATATCTTAGGAAGGAAGGAAATATCTTAGATTACTCTTTTTTGTTGTTAAGATGTGTACTTGTTTTAAATGATTAAATTCCTAATTGAGAGTGGTGAATGTGTAAATTCCTCTTGCTTGCACAAGACAGATAGTTCTTATGAATAGGTGACTTCTCGTTTACATTTTGAGGAGAGTTTATTCAATTTTAGGGCAAAGAGAGGGAGTGTTGTAAGGCTGAGCTACCTCATTCCCCTAAAATTTTCACAGCAACAAGTGATTCAGATGATCCTTTGTTTGGTTGTCTTCCTTCTTTTTCTCTCTTTAATTTTATTTCTTTTTCTTTGGACTTTGTGGGTGTATCCACTGAAAACCCTCCAGAGACACAACTCTGCCACTAGGGTAACTTAGGGGTTTAAAGGCTTGTTGCACTTGCTAAGTGTAGTCGTGTTCCCTACGAAAGTACCTTAGTATAATTTTAGTTAATTTTCTTTATTACTCTCATGGTTTTTATGGTCTTATTTTAGTATTTTTCTAAGGGACTAGTAAAACTTAAGTATGAAGGACTTATTCAGACTCAAAAGTGTACATTTTATAGATATTAATTCATGCATTTGACTGAGTTTTAGTTACATTTTGCATTGAGTAACGATAATTGCAAGTTTAACTATGCTTTTAAGCATTATACATGTTTATTCACTTTAATGATGCATGATTTAAGTTTTAAGTCGTAAATTATATATGTTGGTGATTGTTCACTAAAAAGGAAGTGATTGAATGATAATCGATAGTTTAGTTTACTGATAAATTGATTAATTCACAGAAGAAATCATAATTTATGTCTAAGTTACAGAGTCCATGGGTAAAGTCCCCTTAATCAACGAACTTACTCCATAGGTAAACTAGGTTAACCACGGACCTATATATTACTTTTTCTGTGCGATGAATTTCATTAATTTAATGACAATTACAATTATAGTAGATGATCAAATATGATGAATTATTTCTCCGCTCTCTTTGTCTTTACTTCCAGCCCACCAGGTCGTCACTCCGCATTTACACCAAGGAATAGAGGAGGAAGTAGTCAACATTAAGAGTCTTTCCTTCAATGCACTAAAGAATTGATAGAGGAAGAAGAAGTTGTCAATCTCCTCTCAAAAGAAATAAATGGGTGGAAGGTGGAGAACATGGAGAGTATGGCTGTGGAAGCTGTCTGGATGAAGGAAGAGAGGGGGGGGGGGGGTTTCATGGCTAATGGGCTCCTTTTATAGATTAAGGGAGTGACACAGTTCATCAGTTAGTAGTTATCAAGGACGTGGTGCACATCTGGACATGTGAGACCGTTCCATGCAAATCCACTTCTTTTCCCTATCAGTCCACGTTCTTCATGATCGAGCATTAGCTAAATTTAATTTCTTAGCTCTAACTCTTTCATGAATTTCTCTACAATTGCTCATCAAAGAATACATTTCCGTGAAGCAAGTCACATTACAGGAAATATAATTCATCATCCACTCTAGCTGTATTGGCTATTATATCAATAAAATTCATCACACAGAAAAAGCATTATACAGGTCTGTTGATAAACTGGATTACCCACGAAGTAAGTTCGTTAATTAAGGCATTTACCCATGGACTCTGTAACTTAGACATGAATCGTGATTTCTTCTGTGAATTAATTAATTTACTAGCAAATTAAGTCGTCGATCATCATTCCATCACTTCCTTTCCAGTAAGCAATCACTAACATATTCGTATATATAATTTTCACGACTTAAAACTTAATTCATGCATCATTAAAGTGAATAAACATACATAATGCTTAAAAATATAGTTAACCTTTCAATCATCATTATCCAATGCAAAATGCAACTAAAACTCTGTAAAATGCATAAATTAATACTTATAAAATGCACACTTTTGAGTCTGAATAGTAGTCCATGGGGTCAGATCCTCGTGAAGAAGTTTTGCTGCAAACAACCAGACCATCAGAGTTTAGTTTGTTAGGTGGGATTGCTAGATCTCTATCAGTTGAGCTTAGAGAAGAGACGGTCCTAGAGGAAAATACAAAGACTCCAGTTCTTCTTACCCTTCCTCTAGTATCTCCTCCAAAATCAGTGACAGAGAAAACGTCTGAGCCTCAATATGTAGCCCCAAACTGGCAACAAGAATTTTAGACTTTCTGGGATGAATTCTAGGCCTTCAAGATAGATGTATATTTTAAATTGAATTTTCTAAAAGAAGAGTCTAGGTTGGCTACTGAGTAATGTAGGGAGATCCGCCAATGACAAGATGAATTGAAGGGTATCATAGCAAACCAAACCTCACACATTGTATAGAATCACAGATCCATTCAATATTGGGGTTGTAAGGTGACAAACCTAGACCAGTAGGTTCGTCAAGCTAACCAAAAGATTGATCAATTGTACCATCTGACCGATCAGGTGGTAGATAGAGTGGAAACCGGTCCGAAGAAGATGTTGTGGTGGATGTATGCAAAAGCCAATTGGGATCTCAGTAAGGGTCTCGAGAACACACAACAAGGTTGCCTATTTCCAGTTGAAGCTTCTGAAAGAAGTCCCAAAGCTACCTTGGGTTATCAACATGCGACTAGGATTTGTTTTTCTTGGTAATAAATCCTTAATTCTTTTCTTTCATTTTTTATGGATAGGATTCTCTATTTCACCCACGTCTTCCCAATCCTCATAATCTCTTTTCAGAGATTAACTCTTCTTCTTTCCTGTATTTTGGTTGAGGATCAACACCACAATCCTCATAATCTCTTGTTAGAGATTAACTCCTCTTCTTTCTTGTATTTTAGTTGAGAATCAACACTACAATCCTCATAATCTCTCTTTAGATATTAACTCCTCTTCTTTCTTGTATTTTGGTTGAGGATCGACACCACAATCCTCATAATCTCTTTTCAAATATTAACTCCTCTTCTTTCTTGTATTTTGGTTGAGGATCAACATCACAATCTCTTTTTAGAGATTAGTTCTTTTCTTTGCTCCCCTTTTATCCTCATCGTATCTTTGTTTGGGGATCTCTTCCTTATATTGTTTGAAAATTTATGATTTGGTTCTATGCATGATCTTTTATCTACGAATTTGGTGTGTTGTCTACCCTAGATCTCAATTTACGGCTTACACCTTTCAACTTCATCCAGGGAGGGGCATCTGTTGATGTCCCAAATCTGCAGGTCTTCTTCGTAAGTTTCTCCAGATTGGTCGAAGCCCATGGTTCCTTCTCTTCTCTTTAGTTTTTCGAACTCCCAAAAGCCTGCACCCTTTTCTTCTTCGTTTCTTCTTCTCCAGACTCCCAAAAGTCTACACCCTTTTCTTCTTTGTTTCTTCTTCTCTGGATTCCCAAAATTTTGCACCCTTTTCTTCTTCATTTCTTCTTCTCCGGATTCCCAGAAGTCCGCAACCTTTTCTTCTTTTGTTTCTTCTTCTCAAGACTCTTAAAAGTCCACACCCTTTTCTTCTTTTGTTTCTTCTTCTCTGGACTCCTAGAAGTCCACAACCTTTTCTTCTTTTGTTTCTTCTTCTTCAGACTCATAAAAGTTTGCACTCTTTTCTTCTTCATTTCTTCTTCTCTAGACTCCCAATAGTCTACACCTTTTTCTTCTTTGTTTCTTCTTCTCTGGATTCCTAGAATTTTGCACCCTTTTCTTCTTCGTTTCTTCTTCTCCGGATTCCCAGAAGTCCGCAACCTTTTCTTCTTTTGTTTCTTCTTCTTCGGACTCTTAAAAGTCCACACCCTTTTCTTCTTTTGTTTCTTCTTCTCTGGACTCCCAGAAGTCCACAACTTTTCTTCTTTTGTTTCTTCTTCTTCAGACTCATAGAAGTCTGCACCCTTTTCTTCTTTGTTTCTTCTTCTCTGAACTCCTAGAAGACCACACCCTTTTCTCTTTTGTTTCTTCTTCTTTGGACTCCCAAAAAATCTATAACCCTTTTTTTTCTTTGTTTCTTTTTCCTTCGAACTCCCTGAAGTTTGTAATCTTTTCTTCACTATTTCTTCTTATTCGGACTCCTAGAAGTCCGTAGCCCATTCACCTTCACTTCTTTTTCTAGACCCTCGGTGGTCTATTGTGTCTCTCATGAATGAGCCTTTTTCCTCTCTCTTCATGTGATTCTCCAGACTTTCAAAAGTCTGTAGTATCCTTCACCTCTTCAAGCATGAAATTTCTCTTAAGTGTTAGTTAGCTTTCTTTTGTCGCCACATGTTTCTTGTCATCCAATCAGGTGTCAATGAGTGGCGGTAGTTAATTACCAATTATAAATAAAAGTGTTCACAACATCAGAAGACACCACGATCGAGTTGGAGTTTTGGACTAGTGTTTCTCGACGGCGGTTGCTTTGCTTCCTAGCGTCTGTCGAGTCTCAGTCTTACACGTTCTCCTATTCGTCAGGGAGTCCTTCAGTGTTGCTCCTCCAGAAGTGAACTTAGTTCATCAGCACCTCACAACGATCATTCAAGTAAGCAGTCAGTTGTATATAGTAAATTGAATTTCATCTATAATTAACTGCAAACAGTCAATGCATGATTTTTTCCTTCCAGCGATATCGTTTATCATAAAAAGAATACATGAATACATATAACGATCAAGCTTTCCATTATAACATGTTGAATCTTGATTTCTATTTCTTGAATCGGATTTGATATCATGTGGATTTTTCCACTTTTCATGCATCTTTCTAGTTTATACTATCGGTTATTGTTTTGATCTTCACTTCTATTAAGTGTGATTAATAATGCTTGCTATTTCATCAATGTATTCTTATATCTAGATGCGGTGATCAATGATATTCATCATTCTCATCCAAGTGAGAATGACTATGAAGCAACGAATCATCCGGACATTGCAAGAACCGAAGAGAAAGACATTTTCTCCGTGGCATCCTTCTGCGAGCCATGTTGCACTATCATTTCTTTCTTTATTTCTTATACATAATCTTTCTTCTTTCAAGACAAAAGTATCTTGTGATTGACAATTTGTATGAGTTATTATAAATTCAATATAATCAAGTTTATTTACATTTTGCTCTTGATTTTTGAGAATCATCTCTGAATTTAGGAACATCGATTCAAATCAATTGAATTGCAATCAGCCAATCATTTAGGACGAGTAAATAGTATTCGATGTTTTAAGGTTAAAAATTTGAATATTTTGGGAAGTTAATGTTAAAAACCTAAAACTAAATGAATGAAATTTTCAATTGAATAATTCAATGTTTTATATTTGAATCATTCTTAAGCGATTGTGTAGAGACATAGTTGAGCTTTTATAGGTGAAATGTGGCTATGATCATGGACTTTGAATATTTTAAAGAAGAATGAATTGATCATTGATATTCTAGAATAATCCAGAAAAATAAATGAAAAATCCAGAAATAGAGCACATGTTTTGTATGAACATGGGATGAATCAGGAAGTTATTGAATATTTCAATGACACATTCAAGAGTTTTTGTGGACATAATGGAAGAGATGGAAGGAGTGTATTTTGCTCTATAAATACACTTGAAAACTCGATTGATTAGACATTCAAGTAATTGAATCAAGAAGGAAGAAGTGCATTTTAGAGACACAGATCCAGCTCAAATTCAAGTTTGAAGATCAAGATCAATATTCAACTCGAAGAAGGTTTTAAAGGTTCAAAGCTTCAAAGTTAAAGTTAGTTCGAGGTTGAAGATCAAATGTGAAGATTCAAAATTGTTAATCAAGTAAGAGTTGTGCTAAATTGTTAGAATTTGTAAAGAGGGAAATCGTAATTTTAGCTTAGTGGAAATTTGCTTTATTTATGAAGCAAAAGCGATTTCTCATACTCTTCTTAAGTGAATTAGAAAGTTTTATTTGAATCTACAAGAAGGGAGTTATGCTTAAATGTTGTAAGAAATCTCTGAAAATAAAATTGAGATTTTCTTGAAAATTTTGTGCAATTGTATTCTTATTTATCTACTAGAATTTAATTTTTCTAAAGATACAATTCACCCCCCTCTTATGATCCTAAATGCCACTAAATTGATCTTACAATGGGGCATTTATAGGCTAATTAGGCTTAAATGGTTAGTTTGACTTTCCTTAAATAGTTAAATCGGAATTTTGTTTTCTAGTTTAGAATTTCGTTTTCTCTAATGGTCATATTTTTCTAGGTTCGAACAATGGTTTTAGAATAACAATTTGTTGTCCAAAAAGTACTAGGGTGAAAAATGTCAAAACAAATATTAGAAATTGGATTTCGGAATTCCATTTCTAGGTAGGCAAGAAATTGAATTGGGAACAAATAATCTAAGTTCCAGATCTTTGAAAATAGGTTAACCAAAATTCCTAAGTGTAGGAATTTAGAATTTCATTTCTCTAAAAATAGATATCCGAATTTTACTAGGTGAAAAACTTCCTAGACAAGGGAAAACAGATAACAAAATGGATAATCTATCGATGTTCCATTTTGTACCAGAATGAAATTCCCTTAAGTGACCATATAGGAAAAAACGAATAACAAAACGAATATTCGATCCATATTTCATTTTTCCTTGGATCCTTAGATAAAATTTCTAAATATGTTCCTAAGGTGTGGGTGCAAAGAAAGGTCCTAAAATAGTTGAAGTGCCTAAAACAATAGCACACAAACATACCAAAAATCAATTGAAAACAACATCACACATGGCTTGATGAATCTTTGAGTCTTCATGTCTTCAGGCTTGAGCATCTAAGTCCAGGGTCTTTAGCAAGCCAACTTCAAGCTATTTTCTCCATTCTTTGGCTTCCAGATTGTCTAGTTCCTTCAATGGTTGTTGGTATCTTCAAGCAATACATATGATTTATATATTTGGTGGTTGACATCAACAAAACATAACCTAATGAGGGATTTCATACTTAACAAGTTTTGCTTGTGTTTGTCCACAAATACAAATGGTGTGCTCCTAGTTTTAGAGCTGTTGATTGAAGAGTTTTATCATAAATTCTTGTTGGTTGGAGAGTTGGACCAGAAACTCTCATTGTGAGTTGGACCAGAAACTCTCATTGTGAGTTGGTTGAGGAGTTGAACCAGAAACTCCTATTATAGTTGGGTGTTGAGATAGAAACACAATTTGTAATCATTTATAGTGGTTAGTCTAAGCCTAAACATTGATTACTTGGGGGTGGACATAACTCTTTACCCTAAAAAATTGTCATGTGTGCTTTATTTCTATTGTGTTTAGATTAATTCGTGCATAAATCACTATTCACCCCTTTCTTGTGGTCAATTTCAATCCTAACACCTGCCATGTGGCTAATTAAGGTGGCATGGTAGCTAATATCTTGACGTCGGACTAGTAGTTTTTTATATGTCCATAGTTAGTAAGGCAAACTCGTTGGACTTGTTTGGATCATCAATGAACCTTGAGGCTCAATTTGAATGGGGAAAAAAGTAAATGGGAGTTATGAGTCCAAAGAAAAAGATGTATCCCTTTTGTGGAAGGAAATTAACTTTCGATCTAGCCTACAGACCTTGTTACAATGGTGACTTTTAGGAGTTCAAATCTGTTGTATTGTGTCTTGAATGGTACTTATAATGTAACTAGTATAAGGGGCATTTTGGTCTTTATACTCTCATGGAATACCCAAGTACTATATAATCTTGGCTAGGGTTTTCCAAAGGTTGTTGTTGAGAGATTTGTAACCTTAGCCTCCACGAAAGAAGCTCCCTCCCTCTCCATCTGTGGACTAGCCCCTTGTTGGGGTGAACCACGTAAAATTCGTGTGTTCCTCTTTGTGTGTGCTTGGCGATCTTCTTCTCGCACCTTTCCTTTCTCATCGCTCACTCCTCCATTCAATTTTCGCTGTGTTTCTTTGGTTACCACGCATAATAAGTGGTATCAGAGCTTGGTTGGAGGACGTGGCTTTGAGTTAGGGTTCGTTTTTGGAGTGACCGAAGTTGATTTGTCCACGAAGCAGCTGTTAGCAACCTAGAATCGCTTGTGTGCAGCCATCCACACTCGGATTCACCCGCACGAATCATCCATGCTCGGATTCTCTTGCACGAAGCCATCCATGCTCGGATTCGCCCACACGTAGCCATCCACGCTCGGATCCACCCGCACGTAGACATCTGGCGCACAGATTTGTCTGCGTGCAGTCATCCGCGCATAGCTGTCCGGCACGCAGCCCTTCCACGTGCAGCTCCGTGCATAAGAAGTCTCTTCCACACACAGACACGACGAAATCAGACCACACCCGCGCGGATTGAGTTCCTCTTCCACGCGCAGCAATCCTCGCACGCATCGAGGCCAACGCGCGTCTGCACGCGCCCTGAACAGCATGCACCAGCGTGCGTTCACATGCGTCCAGGCCAGGTCAATCTTTCCAATTGGGTGATTTAGGCTCTCTTTTTTGGTTCAAATTGAGTGATTTGATCTATTTGAGGTGGAGTTCCTTAACCTTGGCAATTGGTGCTTTGAGACTTTGATTGAGATTTTTTTGTGTGACTATGATTACTACATATTTTTTGTTAAGACTATCAGTATTGAAGTGGAGGTATTGAACAATTTTTTGAAATTGCAATTTATTTGATCAGAGTTGTTGTTGTTGTGCATTTTATATTTAATGCCAATAATGAAAGTTGATAAGTTCAATGGAAAAAATAGCTTCAGTCTGTGGTAGATTAAAATGAAAGCTCTGCTTAAACAACAGGGCATTTGGGCTCCTTTAAACAAGGGGTCAAGTGTGGATGAAAAATTTACAGAGTATGAGCAATAGGAAGAAAAAGTTCATTCTACCATACTGTTATGTCTGTCAGATGAAGTTATTATTGAAGTGACTGATGAATCCACAGCTTTGGACTTGTGGAATAAGTTGGAGACTTTGTACATGACAAAGTCATTGACCAACAAGTTGTTACTTAAACAGAGATTGTTTTCATTGAAAATGAAGAAGGGAACACCCCTTAAGCAACACTTTGATCAGCTGAATACAATTCTCATGGAGTTGAGAAATATAGGTGTGACAGTTGAAGATGAGGATGCTGCTCTTATTTTACTTGTTTCACTCTCTTTGTCCTTTGAGAATTTTGTGCAGTCTTTTGTGGTTGGCAGGGATACAATCACATTGGAGGAAGTAAGGTCTAGCCTTCACTCCAGGGAGCTGAGACATATGGTCACGCATGGGGGTAATGACACAAGTGCTTCAGGCATATCTGCTCACCATGGTGAGTTTAGAGGACGACAACAGAGAAACAACAGTAACAATAAATTCAGGAGAAGAAGCAAGTACTCAAGAGATACTTGCAACTACTGTAAGGAAAAAAGACATTGGAAAGCAACTATCCCAAGCTAATATCAAAAGGAATTATTGCCGTAGCTGAAAAGGAAGATTCACCATCAGAAGGTGATTTTTCACTTATAGTTTCTTGCAGTGCATATTCAGATCATAGTTGAATATTAGACTCTGGTGTATCTCATCATATGACTCCAAACAAGGAGCTTTTCCAAACGTATGAGTAGGTTGATGGTGGACAGGTAACACTGGCCAATGATGATGTTTGCACTAGAGCAGGTGTTGGTACAATCCGTTTCAAGATGCATGATGGTATTGTGAGAACTCTAGAAGATGTATGGCATGTTCCCAAGTTGGGAAAGAACTTGATTTCTTTGATGACACTTGATTTTAAGGGTTTCAAGTATACAGGTGGAGGAGGCAAGCTAGTTGTCTCAAAGGGCTCCTTGGTGGTGTTGAAAGGAGTCAAGAATGGACCTTTGTGCATCCTTCAAGGTTCTCCGGTTGTAGGTGTCGTTGTCGCTGTTGCTGCAAATCAACAATCCACGTCTGCCATTTGGCATTCTAAACTTGGACATTTGAGGCAGAGAGGAATGCAGAAACTCAGCAGTTTGGGTAGATTGGATGGACACAGATACATTGATGCAGATTTGTATAGGCATTGCATCTATGGAAAGCAGAAGAGAGTCTCCTTCAGCAAAGGAGACCATACCACTCAGGGAACATTAGACTATGTCCATGCAGATTGTTGGGGACCTTTCCAACAACCCTCCCTTGCAGGTTCTAGGTATTTCCTTTCCATTGTGGATGATTATTCACGTATGACATGAGTTTTCATTTTGAAGCATAAAAGTGAGGCTTTCAAGAGCTTTAAGCAATGGAAGACTCAAGTGGAGAACCAAGTTGGCAGGATAGTGAAATACCTAAGAACTGACAACGGATTGGAATTCTGCTCTTATGATTTTGACAATTTTTGTAAGAAGACAGGTATCACGAGGCACCACACCGTTAGAGGCACTCCACAGCAGAATGGAGTTGCAGAACGCCTCAACCGCATGCTGTTGGAGAAAGCTAGGTGTATGCTTTCTCATGCTGGTTTGGACAAGAAGTTTTAGGCCGAAGCTATCAACACAACTTTCTATCTTGTCAACAAGTCACCCTCCAGTGGTATAGAAGACAAGATATCATATGAGGTATGGATGAACAGGACAGTAAATTACTCCAAGTTGAAAATATTTGGATATTCTGCATATTACCATGTCAACAATGGTAAGTTAGAACCATGTGCCAAGAAGGGCATCTTTGTGGGATATGGCATGGGAGTAAAAGGCTACAGAATCTATGATATAGAGTTGGGCAAGGTGATACACAATCGTGATGTCACATTTGATGAGGCTTTATTGATGCAAAATGGAAAGAAGCTAACCGTTATAAATCAGCCCAATACTCCCGAGCAGGTGGAGTTTTCTTTGCTGCAGTCTACTAGTTCTGAACAGGTGACTCTTGATTTGGACTCACTAGATGAAGTTGATGGCAGTAGTGTGGATGATGTGGAAGAAATTCCATCCAGGTGCATAGCTAGGGATCATCCAAGAAGAGCTGTCCAGCCTCCGATCAAGTACGGGTATAACAACTTGATTGCTTTTGCATTGCAGGTAGCGAGTGAGGTGGAAGAACAAGTTGACCCACCTACTTATGATGCTGCCATTAGAGGCCTGGATGCTACAAATTGGACAGTTGCCATGCAGGAGGAGCTTCAATCCCTTCATAAGAATCATACATGGGATTTGGTGAAGCGTCCTAGAGCCAAGAACGTTGGTGGTTGCAAGTGGGTGTTCAAAAGAAAGATAGGAACACAAGGCAGTCAAGGCGTGCAGTTCAAGGCGAGATTGGTAGCTAAGGGCTACTCACAGCAGGAAGGTATTGATTACAATGATGTTTTTGCATCAGTAGTTAGACATACGTCTATTAGAGTGCTCCTAGCAATTGTGGCTGCAAGGAATTTGGAGTTAAAGCAACTTGACGTGAAGACAGCCTTCTTGCATGGTGACTTAGAAGAAGAAATTTGGATGGAACAGCCAACAGGTTTTGTTACCAAGGAGAAATTAGACTTGGTTTGCAAGCTAAAGAAGTCCTTGTATGGACTTAAGCAATCTCTCAGACAGTGGTATAAAAAGTTTGACACTTTTATCACTAAAGTTGGCTTTGCTTACAGCTGCTATGATTCATGTGTGTATGTTAAACAATTAGAAAATGACACACATGTATATTTGCTCTTGTATGTGGATGATATTTTGATTGCAGCCAAAGATGTCAAGGTGATACAAGATTTGAAAAATGTCTTGAAATCTGAATTTGAAATGAAAGATCTTAGCCCAGCTGGCAAGATACTTGGGATGGAGATACAAAGAGACAGGAAAGCAGGAAAACTCTTTCTCTATCAGCATAGCTACATAGAAAAGATTCTTAGTAGGTTTGGTATGGCTTCATGTAAAGCCATTGTGACACTTTTTGATAGGAATCTTCGTTTGTCATCAGCTGTCTCCACAGTCTTAAACAGAGAAGGAGCATATGGAGTGTGTCCCTTATTCATAGGCCGTTGGCAGTTTGATGTATGCCATGGTATGTACCCGTCTTGACTTAGCTTATCCTCTTAGTGTTGTCAGCAGGTACATGTCAAATCTTGGCAAGGAGCATTGGCGGGCCGTGAAGAGAATTTTCAGATACTTGAAGGGAACACCTGATGTAGGGCTGATA
Organism: Amphibolis antarctica; assembly: GCA_024699675.1. Taxonomy (NCBI): domain Eukaryota; kingdom Viridiplantae; phylum Streptophyta; class Magnoliopsida; order Alismatales; family Cymodoceaceae; genus Amphibolis; species Amphibolis antarctica. The sequence continues at coordinate 10,934 of JAMKPZ010001037.1, read as the reverse complement.
TATGGCGTCAAGCAGAGCTGCAGCATGGCTGGATTTTCTGATTCCAATTATGTAGGTAATGTTGATCAGAGGAGATCCTTGACAGGTTATGTTTTCACTGTAGCAGGCTCAGTTGTTAGTTGGAAGTCAATACTTCAGCCTACTATTTCACTCTCTACTACTGAGGTGGAATACATGGCAATGACTGAGGCCGCAAATGAAGGAATTTGGTTGAAAGGGCTACTTGGAGACTTTGGAGTGCAGATTAACAAAGCTGATATTTTCTATGACAGTCTTAGTGCCATTTGTTTAACAAAGGACAATATGTTTTCATGATCGCACGAAACACATTGATGTCAAGTATTACTTTCTCAGAAGTGAAGACAAAATAAAGATTTTGAAGATCAGCACTAAGCACAATCCAGCAGACATATTCACAAAGGGCGTGATTGAGAGTAAGTTCAAGCATTGCTTGGACTTGCTTAACGTGTATGGCTGCAGCTGACCCCTTGCAGGTCTTAATGGAGAGGCTTGGTCAAGGTGGAGCTAGCATTCAAGACAAGGTGGAGATTATTGTATTGTGTCTTAAATGGTACTTATAATGTAACTAGTATAAGGGGCATTTTGGTTTTTGTACCCTAATGGAATACCCAACCACTATATAAGCTTAGCTAGGGTTTTCCAAAGGTTGTTGTTGAGAGATTTGTAACCCTAGCCTTCATGAAAGAAGCTCTCTCACTCTCCATCTGTGGACAAGCTTCTTGTTTGGGTGAACCACGTAAAATCCGTGTGTTCCTCTTTGTGTGTGCTTGACGATCTTCTTCTTTCACCTTTCTTTTCTCATCGCTTATTCCTCCATTCGATTTCCACAGTATTTCTTTGATTACCATACATAACAAAATCAATGAAGTGTAATGACAACTAAACTTTAACAACCCAATTAACTATTATGGGGTTTGAATATGTAGACTTGGTGAACCTAAAAATTAGAGTGTTTACACATAGTGACTATCACTCAAGCAAACAAATCTCTTGAAAAGGTATATTTAAATTTCAAATTTATTCGTGTTGTTATTTCAGAAAAATTATGACATAAATAATAATTATAATTTGATGTTTATAAAATTTATTTTAATTTTTTATACAAAAGCAAAATGATTTAAAAATTTTGATATCCGTCGTTTTATTTAGTTTTTTTTAACAATACGTGACATTGTGGTTTTTAGGGCCAATCGATTCGTCCGAAGGACCTCTGTCGGCGGGTGGCGGGTGGCGGTGGCACGGGCAGCGGCGCGTCGTAGGTATACTTCTCACTCTCTTTCTTTGGATCTAAAGGTCCAAGATGCGATGGTGGTAACCAGTTTTTTCATCCCGATCCTAATCGGCATCAGTTTGGCTGCCTGTCGGAGATTAGTAATTCAATCGATTCGTGTTCTTCCTGGTTCATGAAGCTCTTCGGTGCATTATTGATTTTCTTTTTAATGGAAAAGTTGGTTTAAGCTTGACTTCCAAAATCGTTGTTGTCGAACGAAAGATGTGTTGAAATATGGAGTTGTTTGGGAGGTGGTGAAGGGACAGCGATTGGTAACAGCGAAGCGAAGTTGGGGTGTGATGAACATGAGGTTTGTGGAGAATGAGGGATGGTGGGAAAGGTGATGGGTACTCGTGGTGGTGGAAGGAAGGAATGCTGTGAAGAAGAGGCTGTTGCAACCCCTGCGGGAACCGACGGAATGAAGATAATAACGATGTGATGATGGATGATCTATGGTGGAGAAAGATATAAAGTAGCTGCCGTTTGAAGCACAGCAATCCTCCAACAAGTATCAACCAGATCAAAGACAAAAAGACCCAAAACAAACCCTAATAACAGACTTAAACATAATGTCTAGATAACCCAACTCGATTAATGACTCAATCAACTGATAACAGAGACCTTGTCCTCAAGTTCAAGGAATGTTTGCACGAGCTTGTAATAATCCTCCCATGTTGCTAAAGCAGCATATTCATTCTCCCACTATATGAGAACCTCCGTTGTTGGCCAGTTGTGTTTCTTCACCAAACATTGTGCCAAAATCCGAGTAGGTTTCCTGTGTATGATGGGGTAAAACAGTAGTATCTCTAGACTTGTGACTAGCAATATTGGGCTGATCTTTTTATGTAATAACAATACATGGAAGACCGGATGTATGTGTGACCCCTCTGGAAGCTGGAGCTTGTATGCTACTTTACCAATTTGAGTTATAACTTGAGAAGTACCATGTTACAAAGGAGATAATTTATGTGAATGCCTATAAACAATTGAACTCTACCTGTATGGTTGTAGACGTAAGTAAGCCCACTCTAGATTTGTGCGATGTTTATTAGTTTCTAGCTTCATATGTTGTTGAGCTCTTTGAAGATTAAATCATAGAAGTTGGAATAGGGCTTCTTTGGAATGTAGCTTTGTGTCCATTGCAGCCACCTGGGTTGTGTTTGGAATATGGGAAATGGGAGTGGGTGGACGTACCCCATACAATGCTTCATATGGAGTTTTGTTGATGGTAGATTGATGAGATGTATTGTATGAGAACTCTGCCCAAGCTAGATAATCTACCCATGTCTATGAAATACCATACCCCGTAAATAAGTCTCCAAAACTCTATTGATGACTTTTGTTTGTCCTTCAGACTGTGGATGGTAGGCAGATGTTATACACAGCTGGGTCCCTTGCAAACTGGAGAGTTTCTGTCAAAAGCTACTTGTAAATATTGGGTCCTTGTCACACATAATGGTTTTGGGTATTACATGCAGTTGTACCACTACCTTTACAAAAACTGTAGCGACTTTTGTGGTTGTATAAGGATGAGACAATGGAGTGAAAAGGGCATATTTAGTGAGTCTATTCACTACCACCGTAATATTCAATTTTCCTCTTGAAAGGGGAAGGCCCTCCACAAAATCAGTACTTATATCCTCCCAACTACGTTAAGGAATGGGCAGAGGTTCTAGGAGATCTGTAGGGGAGGTATTGTTGTACTTAATAAATTGGTAGATGTTGCATGATCTGATATATTCCTTTAAATCCTTTTTCCACCCTTTCCAATACACACTTGTCTGCAAATGGTGAGTTGTGCATTTGAAACCAGAGTGCTCCCCTATTGGTGAGTTGTGGAATTCTTGAAATAACTACTGTTTTACTTGAGGTTTGTCAGCAATCCATATTCTACTTTTGTAGAATAAGTGGTCATCCACCACATTGTATTTCTTTGCACTCAACTTTCCTTCCTTCCATAGTGCCATCATATGCTGGCAATCCTATGAATTCTACTGACTGCTCTTTAACTATGTCAACCGTGCTGATACCACTACTGTTATGGCCAGCAATCCATTTGTTCTATTGCTTCTTGTTACACTGGCTCCCTACGTGACAAGGCGTCAGCCGCCATATTTTTCTTCCTAGATGTATATTCTATTTTGTAATCAAAGCCAGCCAACTTAGCAAGCCATTTCTCTTGTGTTGGAGTGTGAATTTGCTATTCTGTGAGGTACTTTAGACTAATCTGATTTGTTCTAATGATAAACTGTCTCCCTTGTAATAGTTTCCTCCATTTTTTGACTGTTGTAAGTGTTGCCAGCATTTTCTTTTCATAAATGAGCATATGAACTTGTTTCCCTTTGTAGGCTTTGCTCATAAATACTATTGGATGTCCCTCTTGCATCTATACTGCTCCCATGCTAGCCTTGGAAGCATCACATTCAATGGTGAATTGTTTAGAGAAATCTGTCATCACTAGCATTAGTGCTTCAGTCAGCACCCTTTTTGTCTCTAGAAAAGCTGCTTGGGCTTCATCTATCCAACTGAAATTATCCTTTTGGAGTAAGGTGTTCTAGGGATGTACAATGTTACCATAGTCTTTAATGAAGTACCTATAATATCTGACTAAACCCAAAAAAGTCCTTAATGTCTTCACCAATTGTGATGTCTCTCATTCCATTATTGCTTTAATCTTTTATTGTTCCATCGATACCCCATTTGATCCCACTATGTGCCCTAAATAAGATATAGTTTGGACAACAAATTGACGTTTGCTGAACTTAGCATAAAATTTATGTTTGACCAGAACCCCCAAAAATTGTTCCACATGTGACAAGTATTCTAGAAAATTACTGTTGTAGATTAGTATGTCATCAAAAAAAATTATGTTCCCCATTTGATCCCACTATTGCAGAGGAATGAGAACATTGGAGGAGTAGAAGGGGGTATGATGGCAGAATATGTGGACCGCAGTGAAGAAAATCTGGTGGATGTCTGAAGTATGGTTGCTGAGGAGATTAATTAACATGATAGGAATTGGTTTCAGTAATGAAAAGTTAGTTGTTTGGTATGGATGTATTGATTCTTGTCATTGCCTCCGTCATTGGCTTTGGTTTCATCATGAATGTGTGGCGGCAAACTTCTATCTTGTCAAAAATTTGGATTTTTATAGTTTATAGTGAGATTCTGATTAGTTAAACTTCAACTTTTTATTTTAGCATGAGGTTTTATGTTTTGAATTTGCCAAGGGCACTGCTTTGCAGGTTTTTATTGAATCATTAAAGCATGGCTGCAGCTGAGGAGAACAGCTCCATGTTCCTTATATTTGTTCTTACCATAATGGCACTGCCATTGGTGCCATATACAATTATGAAATTGTGCCATGCTGCCACAAAGAAAACAAAGAGCATTCACTGCCCATGTTCTGTTTGTTTACAGTCTGGAAAGTACCACAGATCTATTTTTAAGAGGGTGAGTTTGTTAACCTTCTTCGGTGTTCAGTGACATCCCTGTACAGTTTGTACACAAAAGTCCTACAATGCAAATGTTGTAGATGTTGAAAAGTAAACTAATTGCTTTCTTTTCCATCTGCAGATCTCAAACTTCTCAACGTGCAGCAATTTAACACTTGTGATTCTTTGGATTATCATGGGTTTTCTTGTTTATTATATCAAACACATCAGTCAAGAGGTAATCAAGTTTATAATGCTATTTATCATTGTATTCAACACCATTAGGCATGTAGAACATTCAATAATAATTTTTTATGGGATTTTTTTTTCTATTCCTCATTTCAGGTTTATCTCTCTTGCTCTCTTGGATTCATTTTTGTTGTGTTGAATTAGGAAAATGGTGTTTGGAATAAACAATGGTCCTTGGAATGGATTCTGACTGAAATTTCGAGCTGAATCTGATTTCTGTATGCACATCAAGTTCAGTAAAAATTAAATACGTGAAATGTAAGTTTAGTAATGATTTGATCAGTAATTAGGTCAAATTATTAGATGGTCATGGGATCCATAGAAGTGAGAAGTTTTGGTTTTTAGGATCTACAATATGAAAAAATTGAGAAATTAAAGAAGTTGTTGCTTATTAAATTTAAGTAGATTGGATGAAGTGGATAAATGTATTTAGGGTCTTATGTCATAGAATATTTGCCTATTTTTCAAGCTTTGCTATGGTATGGAGTTTTGTAAAGATATCCATATTCTGCTAGACTAGCATGGCTAAATGCAATTGGCCTTCCAAAAGATCTAAATCTGTGAGAATTACAAAGCTACACTGAAATTGTTCTTATGATTTTTAGATGCAACCTTTTGAGCCCTTTGGTATTCTTGGATTAGAGCCAGGAGCTTTGGAGTCAGAAATAAAGAAGGCATATCGAAGACTTTCTATTCAGTATCATCCTGACAAAAATCCTGATCCAGGTTGTTGCTTCAGTAATTTTTATGGATTTCAGCTTTGATTCTTGTTTTCCTTTCTTAGCTTGTTCCATGTTTGGGTAGTAGATAATAGTAGAAAAGGAAGATTGCTATAAAATCTATCATTAATGTAGAAATGAGAAAAAATTAGAGAAGTATAAGTTGCTATAGTTAAAAATTAGTCTTAGAAGGAATTATATGATAGTTTGAACACAAAACAAGTGAAAGATAAAATATATAAATTGGCTAATGATAGATAAAGAAATTCTAGAAATTTGAGTGAATTAAGTTGTATTAAGGATGAAGATATAATTTTAGTAAAAGAAAATGAAATAACACATTCATGGATTCAAAAATTGACATGAATCATTGAAAATTTTGGCGATGGAAGAAGGGGTAGTGGTTGACAGATGGGTGACGGATGTGCTCGACAAGCGATGGTGATAAAAGGTAGGATTGCCATTGTGGCTGATGGTTAGGTTGCAGGCTCGTTTCTTCTGGTGAATGTTTGAAACCCATGTAGGGTAGGGGCAAGGAAGAAGAAGGGGTAGGGGCAAGAAAGAAGAAGGGGTAGGGGCTCTGGCTCAAGGAAGGGAAAAAAAATGAAAAAGAGGAAGAAGAAAAGAAGAAAGTAAAAAGAAAAGAAAGAAAAAGAAAAGGTGAAGAAATAGAGGAAGAAAGAAAAAATAAAAAAGGAAAAAAAATAAAGAGAAGAAAAATAAAAATATTAAATAAAAATTATGTTTAAAAAATCACAAAAATTATGAATTTCTACTTTATTCTCAAAAGCTTTATTTTCTATATTTTAATTAATTCATGTGAGATTTTTTTTAAAGATATTAACTACATTGTAGGAATAAAAATTTATAATTTATTCTAAAATCTTATACTTGATAAAATTTTTAATTATGGCGATTATAGAAATTCTTTAGTACAATGCATAATCTTATTAATTTTTGTTATAACTTGAATTTTATTAAAATGCAACTTAACATATATTGAAATATAACTTGATTTCTATTAAAATATAATCTAAAAGTTGTTAAACTATAACTTGGACAATATTTAACTGTAGTAACTTAGATTTTATTGATATGTAATTTGAATTTTCTTAAAATATAACTTGAATTTTAAATTATTTGTAATTTTAGTTTTTTTCAATCATTTATTTATGATTTAAAGTTTTTCTTATACATGTAACTACTATATTCTTATCTAATTGATATTTTATTGATGATAATTATTTAAAATTTTTTTCTAAGTATTTTTATATACTTATTATAGCTTCTTTATCTTTGAGTTTTAAATTGAAATTTAAAATTTTTAAGCTGTTTCCATAAAAGTATTGTGGTTTCATTGATACGATCTTTAATCCTCAATACGATACCGAAATTTGAAATTGTGAACACAGTGATGATGTTTGTGTTTTAGTAAGTATTTTGATGAACCTATTATAGGAAACTCTTACAAGTAAAATGTGGATTGTGGTACAAAAAATATAAGTTATAGTTATTTTAGAAGAATTTGTAGTTTGGATGTAAGTGAAACTATTAAGAAAATGAAATGTAGGAAAATTATTTGACTAGGTGATATTTCTATTGAAGTCTTAGAATAATGGGTAAAGTAGGGATTGGATGGTTAACTATAATTTTAGAAACAAAGAAGATGTGAGATGAATGGAAAAAGAGTTCTTTAATACCTATGTTGAAGAATAAAGGGAACATATAGAACTATAATAATTATCATGGTGTTAAGTTAATAAGTTATATTTTGAAGGAGAAAGGATAATTAAACAATGGTTAAGGTAGGTAAGTAAAAATACAAAAAATTAATTTGGATTTGTGTTGGGTAAGCCAATGGTTGAAGTTATTAATTTATTTAGATAACTAATAGAAAGTTTGAGTTAAGAGAAGAATCTTTATATGGTTTTCATTGTTTTAGAAAAAACTTAATATGCAGTGCCTAGAAATCTATTGTGGTGTGTATGAAGTACTTATAAAATATATTTCTATTATAAAAGATATGCACAAAAGAGTAGTTATTAGTGTGAAAATTATAGTAGGAAAAGTTAATGAATTTTCAGTAGACAAGTTTACACCAAGGATTTTTTAAATCCGTACTTGTGTATGCTGATGCTAGTTATGAATGAAATAAATACAAACATTCTAGGAGAAATACCATTGTCTGTTTCCTGATGACAATTTTGATTGAAAAAAGTAATGTAGTAATTAGTATTAAATTAGAATTATGGAGAAATGCTTTAAATTTCAAAGAATTTAGATTAAATATGTCAAAAATTGAATATATAGAGTGTAAATTTAACAAAAATAAGAATACTGGTGAAGGTATACAATTAAATGGCCATGAAATTTATAAAAGTAAGTCTTTTAAATACTTAAAAGTAAATTTTATAAAATTGCTATTCGCCCAATTATACTTTATGGTTCAAAATATTGGTTTTTAAAGGATGATTATATACAAAAGGTTATTGTTTTAAAGATGCATATGCTTAGCTCGGCCTTTAAAGGGCCCAACTTGTTTTCTTAAAGGTTCGTATGCTCAGCATAGTGTCTTGTAAGGTGAAGGTTTGACCTAGCTCTGTGGCATAAGGAAATTACATTACAACTATTAATAATACTTTTCATATTAACTACACATTTTCAAACAATGTCATACAAGCAATATATTCCTATATTTCTCCTAATCTTAAAGAATTGTTATATGTCCAATGGTTTAGTGAATATCAATCAATTGTTTTTTTGTGTCAATGTGCTTCAATTTGATATTATCCTTTTTAGCATTATCTCTTAGAAAATAATGTCTTATGTCAATGTGCTTTGTCCTTGATTGCTTAGTAGGGTTCTCTTAAAGGTTTATTGCACTTGTATTGTCATAGAACAAGATGTCTTAGAAAATTTCAAACTATTGCCATTTATGGTTTGTTGGATCTATAATACTTAGCACAACTAAAGACAGTAGCAATATATTTAGTCTCAATGGTAGATAATGTCACACAATTTTTTTCTTGCTACACCAGGAGATTAGTGATTGTCTCAAAAATTGGAAAGTGCCATTTGTGTTTTTTTTGTCGAATTAAGATCCTTTAAAATCAATATCACAATAGCTCACCAATAAAAATTAGGCTAAGACTATTATAACGATCCTTTAGTCCGAAAGTTATTGGAGTTCTATTCACTAAGTCTAGTAAAAATTGTTAATTCGTTTGATGGAACCGTTAATCCAATTTTTCTCTGGAACAGTTTTACCTATGGTTTATATGGGGTTAATTGGTGTCTATATCTGGTTAACCAAATCAATGTCAGATTTGCTAACCCATTTTATTGGATTGTTAACCTGTTTTTCTTTGAATAACCTAAAATATGCTAAGTTTGTATTCTAGGTGTTAAGTGTGTGAAGAAATGTGAAAATGCATGCCTTAGTTTAAGTATTCCTAGAGTAAGAGCATAGTAGCTAAAACATAAGCACACACAAAACTTTAAGGGGGGTTTGTGTTTAAAGAAAATCCGGAAATGGAAAAAGATTCCGATAGGTTTTAAATTTTCTAGCATTAAGTGGTACGTGGAAATTAGGAATTTAACATTCCTGATTTTCGTTTGACAATTAGGAATTTAACATTCCTGATTTCCGTCTAACAAGTCCAGTGTAAAAGAAAATGGATTTTCCCCTTTTCCTACTCCTACCCTCTAGTGTGTCACCTGCTTGCACCCTTCTCATCTGTTGTATGTCTTCGTTCAAAGCTTGCTTGTTGTCGCATGTCATCTTTTCCTTTTTTACCCTTTCTTGAGCGATGACTTGTTGCCTTTTCCTTTTTCCATGATCATAGTTTGCCGTTTGCCCACAACCCTCTTCTATCGCAATCATCGCTCATTGCTCACCTGCAACCTTGTTTCGTCGCACTCATAGTTCGTTGGTCACTCGCACCCCTCTTTCATGTGCTTGCTATTTGCACACACCCCTTTTTTCGATAATGAACAATAATTTTCATTAGTGTTTTCTCCATAATGTTTCATTATCATGTTTTAGAAGTGAGATAATCAATTGTCAATTTTTTTGTTGGGAGATAATGAACTAAAATTATTTGTCAAGATATATAATTATCATTTGTCACTGTTTACTAGGACTAAAGTATGACTTATTCTTTCCATAAGGTTGAGGGAAGATGTTATACAAGTTGGAATGCAAAAGCTGATGAACTTATTTCAAAAATTCTTAGTGAACAAAATTCAAGATATTGTTATGTTTATGTGGAATAGAAGAAATTTTTAATTCATTAATTTATAATAATTTGGATGGACCAAATTCAAAACTGTTATAGTAATTGTTATTATACTACAATTTTCGTCTACACTTTCTGTCAAGGACTAATGCCCTTTTTTTTTTTGATTTCGTTGGCACTTTCCATTTCCATTTTCGATTTTTCTTTCCATTTGAATTTTTCATTTCCATTTCTGCATTTTCGTTAGACACTAACAGGCCCTAAATCCATTTTTGGGTTTATTTCATCTATTCCATGACCGGAACAAAGGGGGATACACGTTACACCACACTTTGGAATCACAAGAGAGATTTCAAGAAATGGCAGATCTATTCACTCTATCAATAACCGAGCTGGATCTGGTGTATCATAAGGGATTCACCTTTTCTATTGATTCCTACGGATTGGATCAAAAAAAATTCTTGAATGGGGTCAGAGATGAATCGAAAAATAAATCCTTATTGGTTCTACCTCCTCTTTTTTATGAAGAGAATGAATCTTTTTATTGAAGGATCATAAAAAAATTGGTACGGATCCACTGCGGGAATGATTTGGAAGATCCAAAACGCAAAATAGTGCTATTTGCTAGCAACAACATAATGGAGGCAGTCAATCAATATAGATTGATCCGAAATCTGATTCAAATCCAATGTAGCACCTGTGGGTACATAAGAAATGTATCGAATCGATTCTTTTTAATGAATAGGTCCGATTGCAATTTCAAATATGGAATTCAAAGGGATCAAATAGGAAATGATACTCTGAATTATATAACTATAATGAAATATACGATCAACCAACATTTATCGAATTTAAAAAAGAGTCAGAAGAAATGGTTTGATCCTCTTATTTCTCGAACCGAGAGATCCATGAATCGGGATCCTGATGCATATAGATACAAATGGTCCAATAGGAGCAAGAATTTACAGGAACATTTGGAACATTTCTTTTCTGAACAGAAGAA
>JAMKPZ010001036.1:0-91233 GCA_024699675.1 Amphibolis antarctica | reverse complement strand
AATTATACGTACGTGAATTAAATTTTTCAGTTAAAGAAGAGAGTGTTTTTAAATTTCACCTGTTGCATGAGAGAGAGTCTTTTGAAATTTCACCTGCTGATGAGAGAGAGTATTTTTAAATTTCACCTGTGGCATGAGAGAGAGTGTTTTTAAATTTCACGTGCATGAGAGAGAGTGTTTTTAAAATTTTCAATTTCAACCGTCGATCTCGCGATCGACGGACGCCTACAGAAGTGACTTCTGTAGGCGCCTACAGCCCCCTTTCTTCAATACCATCAAAATTTTCTTTAAACATCATTAAAACATCTTTCAACGAATTCGTACCACTAAACAATTTTCTAGTGACCAAAAAATCAGCTTCCAAATTAAAATAAATAAGACCTTAAAATCAGTACATTAGCATAACACGATTAGCCGACGATCCTCCTGTAACCCTCCGCTGCGGACGTAAGTGTCCAGTTCGAATCCGCTCCGCCGCCCAGAACCAGACCTTCCACTTGCTCAGCAACGGAGGGGGAACTTGGTGAAGGTCAGCAGGTGAAACGTGGAGATGGTGCTGCAGAAGCAGGAACGGAAGATGAGGGACAGCGGGATGGAGTCAATCGTAGGAAGATCGAGTACAAGATCCGTAATCAGGAGCCTTTCCGGACCCTGAAGACGGTTTTTTCCAAGAAGAGGAGGTGCGTTAGCCTAAATCTTGTTTGTTTTTTTTCCGTGGAGTTCTCTGGAAGCCGTGTTTGCTCATTATGATAGTTTGCCAATTTAGGGTTATGTACGTGGAAATGAAATGAAATGACGAGATTTTATTTTAGTGATAGAGATTGAATTAAAATGAAATGAATTTTGACATAAAGCTGTTTGTGCACGTTGAAATTGAACAGAATTAGGAATGTTTGTATTTGTGCATATGTCAAAATTGAATTGAATTAAATAATAATTATTTTATGTAATTTAAATAATATTATTATAATAAAAATAAAAAAGGAATTTTAAAAGAATAATGTACAAGTCTTTCTGTAATAATGTTTGAAATAGGAATCTTAAATGAATAATGTCTGAAATAATAAACAAGTCATTATCATTTTAAAGTATGATCAGATATTTCTATTTGCCCACATCGTTGTCATTATCTCTTTATGCATTTTATTTGCAATGTCCTAGCTTGACTTGATTTAACATCATAACCTTCATGTTCATTAACTTCATGTCCAACTAGATCAACATTACTTCCTATGTCATCAATATCATCTTCAAGATCTTCAGGTAAATTTGTTTGATTTGCTCTACAAATAAAATTATGTAATAAACAACATGCTAGGACAATTTTTGCTTAAGTTTCAAAGAAAAATGATATGTAACGTTGCAAAATAGCAAACTTATGCTTTAGTATGTCAAAAGTTCGCTTAATTACTAATCGTAATTGTGAATGTCTATAATTCAAATTTTCAACTACATTTGAAGGAAGACGATTTACATCATATTCACTCAAATGATATCTAACTCCATGAAATGCGCAAATAAATTCTGGTCGATTTGGATATCTTGCATCAACTAAATAAAATTTTTCTGTAAAAAAAGAAATAAATAATAGTTGCAATTAACTAAACTTCACCTGCATTTAGCTATGTCATGTATTTCGTACCTAAAGGAACTTGTAGACCATTTGATTGACTTATTGCATTTTGCAAAATCCATGCATCAACAGCAGATCCTTCCCATCCACTAAGAACGTACACAATTTCTATGTCAAAATTACAGGCTGTTAATACATTATGAGATAATTCACCTTTTCTATTTCTATATCTTGCATTTTGTTCTCCATAAATGATAGCCTTGACATGTGTTCCGTCAATAGCCTTAATGCAATTCTATAGAAAAACGTGTTAATAAAATATATTATGTGTAAATAATTGAATACACTTATAAAATACTTACCTTAAAATACGGATACACATTTGAATCATTACGGATTCTATGTAGTGTTGATGATGCCGGCTTACCTAAAAGAAGATGTCCCAATTTCAGTATAGCATTTAACATTTCATTAAAATATGTGTTAATTGTCCACCTTGATCGATGAAAACGTTCTGTTGATACTCCATATCTTTGATTTTGTCTTACTGTAACCAGGAATACGATAAGTTTCTCTTCAACACTGATATTTTTTCCATCCAACACGATCCTTTCTTGTTTTAATAAATTGTAAAATTAAAAGAACACATTTTGACTCATACGATAAATCTTTTTGCAATTGTATGCTTGTTATGGATCTGAAATATCTAATAACTTTTGCACGTATTCCGCACCTTCTTTACTATAAATTTTCCTTGTAGTATTAAAAGACACATTTAATTTTGAACTTACTATCTGTATTAACAACTGTGTGTAATTCATTAACAACTTATGCTTCCTTCGCTTTTTCATGGTATGCCTTTGGATTACCCTTAACAACAACTTGAGTTTATCATTGTTATCCATTTTAATTTGAATGACATTATCAACGAATCATAAGTCATAATAATAAAGAAAACACTATATCATATACAACAACATAACACAATTAATAACATAAATTAATAATGTTCATAATATAACACTACCTTCCTAAACAATAGAAACATAGGTTTAATACAGAACAGTATATAACACAATACATAACAAAACTTCATGCATTATAGATATAACAAATAGCTCTGTAATAATAGTCAACTACATAATAAACACACTCATAAACACATTACTTATACTGTATTAAATTTCAACTAGCTCATCTGCATCTCCTGAGGAACATTCAAGAATTGAAAACGTTTTCCCTCATTCTTAAAAAGGTTAATAGTTGTAAATATTTGTTGTTTACTAAGACCTAGAAGTGAAAATACAATATCCATGCAAGTTGTATATTCAAATTTGTTATTGTCCACCATTTTCAATTTCCTTTCTTCAGCAAATGCAATACGAGTCATAACGCTAAGCATTCCTTGTGCATTTGCATTTTCATTATCAACTAATTTAGCAATTGATGTACTAACATTCTCAACTACTTTGACTAAAGACTCGTACTGTTTTGCATGAGGTCTAGGCCGCTTTCCCTTTTTCAATGAATCATTGGCTTCTATGGTTGGAGAAGCACATTCCACTTCAAGTTCATTAGTCATAGGAACATAACTACATGAATTGTATGTGTCTACATGATCATCATTTAAATTTACACAACCTTGAAAGTCACCTACATGTACACTATTAGATCCAGTAATTGTATTGCTTTCGAAAATTGTTTGAAGATGATCATATATTAAATGACTTTCCAGTATAAGGTGCACACTCATGATGTTGCTACAAAAACAAAAGTATAATCAATATTTTAATCATATGTATTATACAAGAAAGTTTAAAACAAAACTATTTCTAACCTTAACAAATGAATTCCACACTGAGGGACTTTTTCATTACCACGTACAACGTCTCATCTAAATCCACTTTGTTGATCTATTTTCGTATATACTTTATACATTGTTCTCTATGTTTTCATTCTATTTTCTATATTTTTTTTTGAATGTTCAGTCTACTTTTTTCGTTGTACATTTTGATTACTTCAGCCAATGTTTCAAATTTAATATTACCATCAAGTGTTTTCCTCTTGTTTTCAGTTTACTAAAATTAATGCAAACATAAAAAATATACGCAAAATACCAAACATTACAAACATAAAAAATACTTCAGTTTATTAAAAATACTTCAGTTTACTAAAATATACTCTATAAATACCAAACATTACAAACATAAAAAATATTTCAGTTTACTAAAATTAATGTAAACATAAAAAATACCAAACATCAACATTAAAAATATACACAAAATACCAAACATTACAAACATAAAAAATACTTCAATTTACTAAAAATACTTCAGTTTACTGAAATATACTTTATAAATACCAAATATTACAAACATAAAAAATATTTCAGTTTACTAAAATTAATGCAAACATAAAAAATACCAAACATCAACATTAAAAATATACGCAAAATACCAAACATTACAAACATAAAAAATACTTCAATTTACTAAAAATACTTTAGTTTACTAAAATATACTCTATAAATACCAAACATAAAAAATATTTTAGTTTACTAAAATTAATGCAAACATAAATGTATTTAAGCATGCATTGGTAAATGTATTCATGCATTGTGAAATTTGGGAAATTTCTTAGGGTTAAGGGGATGCAAACCTTTGCACGGGATGCAGACGGGTGATCGACGGCGGGGGCGAGAGGGGTGATTGGCGGTGTGGCGGCGAGGGTTCGTGGAGACGGGTGATCGACGGTGTGGGGGCGATCGACCGTGCGGTGGCGACTTCGCGAGGTGATTGGCTGTGTGAAAGTGGGGAAGGGGAGATCAGCGGTGCGAGGGGTGTGCCCCGACTTTGCGGAAGGGGAGATCGGCGGGGGGAAGGGGTGCGGTGCCTGACTTCGCGCAAGAGAGATCGACGGGGGGGAAAGGGTGCGGCCCGACGTCGGGCAGGAGAGATCAACGGGGTGGTGACACTTGCGTGCAGAAGGTTCTTGAGGTCGTAGGGCGGGCACGAGAGCGGCGGCGCGCATCGGGGGCGAGACCTACGTGATTTCCATCCCTACACACTATGTGAACAGTGTCATGGGATCCAGCGGAAATGAATTCCATCGTGTACAAACAACACTTCCCTGGGAAATGAATTCATTTTATTTCCTTTCCTTTCATTTCCGCTCTGCACAAACACCCACCTAGAGTTACATTCATTGCTTTATATGTGAAAATCGTCAACTATTATGGTAAAATGAAGATCATGCTTAATAACTGAGTACAGCTGAAATTTGCATGTTGAGATGAGTGAAGGGAATTCGTTCTTTACCCCAACATCCTACCATTGACGTGTTATCTCCGTTGATTTGTCAAGCATTGGATTGCCGAGGATTGGCAAATGCATCAATTCAGCTTCGCCCTATTCTTATTGTGCTATTTTAGTACCTTATGGAGGGTGACTGCTTCATTCTTTGATGTTTAACAAATTTCTCTGTATTAGTACTTATGCATACTTTTTTAGAAGAATTTGCTTAATCTATTGTTGTATGATTGTCTTTCATTGATGACTACTTGCAATTTTGAGCCATCCAACAAGTTTTCTAATCTGCTCAAGTGGTAGAATACGTGAGGGCATGTGTTGCAACTAGCATTGCCATTTCTCTAACGTTATTCTCCCTAGTTATTTCATGCTCTTCTTAGAAGTTTGTGTAGCCTGAATAAATACATCATATGCTGTCTTTGAAAGATGAAATCTTGGAAGTAAAAGGATAGCTCTTTTCAATATTATAATGTTGAACTAAGGTTGCTGTTAACTAAAACAGATAATTGTTAATCATGGCATATGCAACTTTAGAAAGGGCATATACATGTCTAAATGAACTGAAATTTCTGGGGCCTTCTTCACCATGTATGTGGTGGTTAATGAATGTATAGAGTTCTAACTGCTTAAGAAAAGAATGTAAAGAAGTTCTACGTGGGGCTAATAAAAGCCAAATTTGTATGCATTACCTGTATATTCTCCTCGTACAAAATTTATACATGTAATTTCGAAACCATTTTTCATTTAGTTGGATTTCTACTAGAGTCCTTATGGTAGGTTTCTACATCAATGCTTAATGATATTATTCTTTTAAATTTCATCTTGTATGTGACACTTTCTTCTATTATTTAGTCATATGTTTTCCTCTTACCCATACTATATAGTGTTGCTTATCTTAAAATAGAGTTTTTGAAAGGAAAAATACATAGCCATTGAAACAAGGTTTTGATAAGATTCACCTCACTAGAACCAATTGGCTAGTGGAGAAGAATTCACAAGTGTTATAAGAATCCTAGTTCATTACATTATTTTTAATGTGAGATTATATCATTCAATACACCCTTATGTTTGCAAACTTCTCATGGAGTTATCTTATAGGTATCTTGCATATGATGTGTGTGAATTGACTTTGATATCATGATGAGATTCATCTTATTAAAATTAATTGGCTAATGAAGAATGACTTACAAGTATCATAAGAGTTTTAATTCATCACATTATTATCCAATAGGTCTCACTAAGGCTGTACACAAAAAGAGTCTCTTTAACATTTCACTTTAGTGAGTTGTGCACTAGTTTGCATTTTCTGAATAAAGAATTGGCATTAAAATTTCTGAAAATAGTCATGTGCTTATGAAATAATGTTTGTGCAATTTTTTTCATATTTTTCTGTTTGGTTGTTGTGTTGACTTGTTGCTTCGTTTTGAACGTTTCTTAATAGGCTCTGTTTTTATGCTTGGAAAATCTTGTTAAGTTGAAGTTATTCATGAATTTATAACAATGAAGAAAAAACATATATTTGAATTTTTTTGTCTGACTAAATACAACAAAAATGTTTTCTTGATTATGTGTTTTCCGTATTTTGTTCTATTATCGCTGCATATGCTTAAACACAATTTTGATGAGTTAGAGGTGGGCGATCCTATTTTCTCTTTGAGAAAAAAAAAAGACTAGATGACCAACTAATTAAAGGGAAAAAAATTGGTTATTTTGTTAATCGTTGAAGAGTTATTTTATTTTAAATAATTAATACATTCTTGAGCACACTACTTTCTCTTAAAATTGAGATTATTGGTGGAAAGTGTATTTTTCATTGATACAATTTACATATATATACAAGTCCCTAATTAGGTACATGAATCCTAATTGGATCCGGTTATCTCAACACTCACCCTCAAGTTGGAGTGTATAAATCAAATAACCCCAGCTTGTTACAAAATTGTTTGAACACACCCATGCTAAGGCTTTTAGTAAGACAATCAACAAGTTGTTCTAAGGATCTTCTATACGGTGTAGCAATAGTGCCTCTCTCTATTAATTCCCGTACATAATGACAATCAAACCTCAATGTACTTGGTGCGTTGATGAAAAATATCATTGTTGCCAATATGGATAGATTACTTTATTACATTAGCATGGGACAAGTAACTCAAACTCCAAGTTCAATAGGAAGAGATTTTAGCTAGACTAGCTTATTGGCAGTTTGTGACATAGCTTTATATTCAGCTTCTGTACTTGACTTTAAAACAATATTTTGCTTATTACTCCTCTACGTCACCAAGTTGCCTTCCACGTAGGTACAATATCTCGAGGTTAACCTTCTGTCTCCTTTGTCTGTAGCATAACTAGAGTTTGAGTAACCAACTACATTCAGACATCCATTGTTCAAATAAACTAAGCCTTTCCTTGGACAACTTTTAATATAAGCTAGTACTCTGAATACTCCATTCCAGTGAATCATTCTAGGTTGGTTTATAAACTGACTCAAGAGACCTACCACATATGAGATGTCGGGTCTAGTGACAATGAGGTAGATTAATTTTCCAATTAATCTTCTATATTGTCCAACATCATTGTACTCTTCAAATGATTTGTCCCAAAAAGCTGGTCTGCTTTCTACTGGTGTTGGTTTTAGCTTGCATCTCATCAAACTTGCTTCCTTCAATAGGTCCAAGGCATACTTTCTATGTGAAAGTGCTAATTTCCTTCAATATCTGGCCTTTCCCATATCTTTGTTAACAAAGTGTTGTGCCAGAAAGTTTTTGGTAGTAGTGATACCTCCTACGTCATCACTTGTTAAGAGAATATTATCAACATATACAACAAAAATAGTATGCCCAGATGACCTCTTTTTGATGAAGTCAGATTTGTCTACAAGGCATTTTTTGAAGCCTTGTGAAATCAAGACTAAACTAAGCTTAGCAAACCAAGCTTTGGTACTTTACTTAAGCTCATAAATGGCTTTCCTCAACCGACAAATTGAGATTATTGGTGGAAAGTGTATTTTTCATTGATACAATTTACATATATATACAAGTCCCTAATTGGGGAAAAAAAAGTAAAAAGTAAAAAGTCCCTAATTGGGTACATGGATCCTAATCAGATCCGGTTATCTCAACACTTAAGAATGTGGAAATTTTCCCATGACTAAATACAATAAAACCATTGATTGTTCATCAAAATTCTAAAGGTCTGTTTAGTATGCATGTGGCATAATTTGCATGCGACCATTTCTTGTCTGCCATTCTAGCAATGACATATCATTCCATGTTTCCTTCAGCATTTTGGTTGAAATGAATTCCTGGCATAGATAGGTGTGTAGATAATGACTTATTGACTGTATGCTGATATAAACAGCCTTACCTCAGGAAGGGAATCGCACTAGGCAGCTAGGGCTATTAGTTTAATTGTTGCAAAACATGAATTTTAGGTTCATGCCCACCTGCCTGGTTATCATATTATATATACTTGTGAAAAGCATGTACAAATTGTGCGTGAAAATATTTTAGATTATCATTTCATTGAATAAAAATATTTTATACGTAAATTAAGATAATAGGTAGACAATTTGAAAAATATATTAATTAAATTAAATATTAAATATTTGTATTGTTGAGTTATATTAAAAAAAGTTAACTTGGTGGTTAAAATTTTAGTTTGATATTTCAATTAGTTGATTGCATTTATACCAAATAATTAGAAATTCAATTAGAACTTGTTAAAGTTCTTTGGGAGATCTTTTCCAAGAGAGTATGCATTTAGTTTGGTAATAAATTAAAAAATAACAACAGTTACCCTAGTTGATTGGGAATTTTTTTGAAAATTCCAGTTGCTATTAAAGACAATTAGGAAGTATCCATAACTAAGTATTTTAAAAAAATCATTAATGGCTACTAAAGGGTACCATAATTGATAGGAACTTTTTTGAAATATCAATGGATATTAAACCCAATTAGGATATTAACGGAAAGCAATGCAATGATTAGATTACATATCTTCTAACCTGTCTTTTACATGAATGCATAAAAACTGGTAATCAGGGCGAAATACCAAGATTTGAAAAATAACATGGGTAGTGAAAACCATACTAGCCTCTATTGTAGACACATTTCAGAGAATGGTTGCATTTAGCCTACAAGAGACAGTCGGACTATGTCATGCTATGATTAATTTACTTATTTAATAAGTGCTTAGATATTAGTGGCTATCTTCATCAATGAGGAACTGCTGCTGAAGTCTTGCTTGTTTCTAATGCAATTTATATTTACATACATGAAATTTCCGTGGAAAATTTGTTGGATTTTTAATTTTAGATTTATCTTGTTTTCTTTTTTTATATGATTATAGTTCTAAAATTCATTGATTCAACAAATTTGTTTGAACGGCAAGAACATGATTCATTGGTATTAAGATTTTGGTGGCTATTGGTTGATCGTTTATCTTCTTAAATTTCAGTGGTCACTGATAAGGTCTTACTGGTTTGGGATGCTGTGCTGGTGGTTTACAACGCACTAAGGTGATGATCTATGCTTCATTTTCTACTTAAGAATTTGGAAATGATGGTTTACTATTTGCATAAAATATTTGGATTTCTTACCTGCATGTCATTAAAAAAAATTAATAATTACTTATTTATCATCTAAAAATTCATATCTGCTTCCGTTTCATTAAAAACTTATGATTCTTACTAGTGTATCTTTTCAATTAATGTACTTATAAAACAAATTTTTTTTAATGACATGCAAGTAAATATGAATTTTGGATGACATACAAATAACTTCAACTTTTTGATGGCATGTAAGTAAAAAAAATTAAATATTTTGAAGCCCTTTAAAATAGTTGCAATTTGTTTCAATATGCTTCTTGCCAAATATTTGCTGACCCATAATTTTCTTTGTATTGAATATTCTGATGTCATTCGGGCATTTGGGGTCGTCATAATTTGTTTCTGTAAGGGTATCATCATGATTTGTTGTCTCCAGAAAAAAAAAAACATGTAAAATATTTGCCGATAAATTGGTTTGGAATGTATGATCAAGTTTTGTTTTCCAACTTATTGAATTCATGTAGTTTCTGAGGAATCCAAATCTGGATAAATGCAAAATTCACTATGGTTATCAAAAGCTCTTATTGAATTTATGTTTTTGTTGGTATGTTGTCATGAATTAATAGCTGAAAAAGGGTCCAGCATGTATGACCAATAGAAGAGAGAGACTATAACAACGTGAAAAATAATGTTCAAATAAAGAAACAAGAAATCATTAAAGTTCATGCGGAAAAAATCCAAAGCACTGTGCAAAGAAAAAAGAAAAGAAAAAACTTTGGTTTTCCTTCCTGTTTCGAACTGGAGATCTTCAGTTTATGAGATTAAAATTATAAACACCGCTGCAGGATAGCGGTGAAGAGGGAGCATGAGTAGCAGTTGGATGGGCCGGTGATACGGTGGTACAGTTGCCTGTCAACTCAACGAACTTTTTTTTTATCTGAATTTCTGTACCTTTTCTAGCGTAACTTCCACCATCAATTCACACTTTCGAGATGAAACGACTCTGGTTGATTATTCAGAGTTGCATTGATATAACTTGTGGGCAACTGGGCATTATCGAAGCATTACGTTTTCCTATGTTTTAATGCGCCTTGATTAGTTAACGTACTTGTACCCTGCTCAACCAAGGTATTATTCTATCTAATGCGTTTTATAGTGGAAGCTTGTTCGCATCATGCTGGTAATCGCTTACACTCTAACCATGCTTTTGTTCTTCTTGTTTTTGCATCTTATGGTTGTCAAACTTTGTCGTCCACTCAACTTATTAATTGATGCCGGCAATATAATCTGCTGATACAGTACTTAAACAGTTATGCAACATTGTGATTGATTCTACAGCTATATTGAGATTGCTTACTCGTGAACAGGAAGATGCTTGGTGATATGACCTTTCAAAGTGTGGCCCCGTCTCGAACCTTATCAACGAGGTAGTACAAGTGCCACAAATATTCCATTGCTTCGATAGGAAGTCTTGTATCCGAGTTTTATGGGCCATGGCAGGCATGCAGCATGATACGAGTTTGTCCTGTTGAACATTATGCCCTACCGTTTCCAGCTGAAAGAAGTGGACTTTTCGTCCTCTGGCCGGGTAGTCATTATCATGCGCCATGTGCTACATTCAATGTTTTACCCATGATGCTGCAGTACCAAACAAGAAAATATCACTTACCCCCGTCGTGTTGCATTCACAGGCAAACCAGTTGCAACACATTGTAGGATGGGAGCTACGGATTGTTACAAAGCTGCAGAACATGCCTGACCCTAAATAGCAAGATTGGGGTTTGGGCTTTGCGTATTATTCTTAAGACCTTGATTCAGCTGCATTGATCGTGATCTTGCCCTCTTTCAGGATCAAATAGATACGTCGATATTAGTTGAGTAGGCTCTAGGAGGTACAGAACCGAAAAGCTCATTGGACTTGGTTATTAAGGTTGTCTGCTTTACACAGGTGTTAGTGGGTCCTCGTATAATTGTCAACATGCCAGTCGATTTGTTCTACCATCATCCTTACGATACATATCTCTATCCCATGCATTGGTGATGCTTAGTCGTTTGTCATCTTGCTTCCACATTTTTCTGTCTCATTGGTCTTTTAAGGGGGTGTTTGTCAAATTGGATGGTCTAAAAGGGAAAAGGAGATTATTTTTTTCTATGCTTGTAACTTTATAGCCAATTGATAGATATTTTTAACAAATATTTTTTCGATGTTGATGGTGAAAAGAAGGGGTGGAAGAGCATGGATGGAAAGCGGTTGGGGAAGCGAGCGACAGAGGGATGGGGGTAGCATCGGACAGGAGTTGGATCCAATTGCGAAGCCACTTGCAACTGGAAAGGGGTTGGGGAGGCGACTCGTGGATGGGAGGAGCATCAAATGAGCGCTGGGTCCAATGGGTTGGGGAAGTAACTTGGAAAAGCGTTGTGAATGGACGTTGGATCCAATTGTGGGGTGGGGTGACAACACGGTCGGATGATTTTTTAATTTTAATTCTGTAAAATTTTTATAAATACTTATATATAAATTTATATTTTATAATAATTTATTGTGAAGTTTAATTTATTTTGATAGTAAGATTTAACTCTCTATTTTGATGGGAGAAAGGATCATAAAGGTGTACTTTAAGGTTTAATATATCAAATGAGTAAAATTCAAGACGCCACCATTTAAATAACTCAAAATCTTATTATAGCTGCCAAACCTCATTTTGTTACCTTTTCTCCCTTTCTTTCTTTCTTTCTTTCTTTCTTTGTTTTTGAAAATAAGTAAATAAATTAATTTAAAAACACTAATTATGAAATCACAGCTACTCCCCAAAAAAAATTTGAAGATATAATAAAAAAAACCCAGGAAGAAAAATAACGTCAAGACAAAAAAGATCACGAGCAATCGCAAGTTTAGGGCGGGTTCAATGAACTCAACTCTCTCAACTCTCTCTCTCCCCGTTTTTTTCTTACGTTGTCAAACCTCGTTTTCCTTCGGAAGAACAATGTTCGAGAGAGATTTTTTCATTTTTTTTATAAATTTTTATATATCGTTATTATTATATAAATTTTTATTTTATAATTCAATATATAGCTTAAAATAATAATTTTAAAAAAAGCCGTAGCCGGTCGCTGTATATGCTTCGATTCAACGACCCGTGTTGGATTAATTGAAGTACGCGGAATCTGATACGACGGTCCACGGCAGCTACGGTGTCGTTGGACGTTGGCGTGGTACATGACAACCGGGTGCCTTACACTCCGTAATCCATTCGGAATCGATGCTTATCATATATTATTCGTCGGAATTTAAATTCCGATATCTACAGTATTCGTCGATTTCAAACGGGGTGCGCATGTGGAAGACAGGCTTCTCTTCTTGTCCACGGAACCACATCAGGTCGGCCGGGAGCATGCGCGTGCGCGTGGGGGCGAGGGAGACGTCTCGCAGCGAAGGATGTGGGGCAAACGACACAAGTGGGGAGGCCGTACGTGGAGATCTGACAGACACCCATCTGTACAATTTTATTACGATGATATTTATTTATTTTCATTAAATTTTTTTTATTATCTTAAAATCATTCTTTTAAAAATTATATAAAAAAATCGTACCCGTGTCCCCACGCCTGTCGCCAGCAGCAGTGCCCGATCGGTGCTCCTCCGGTAGCTCCGCAGTTAATGTGATTATCCCCGCTTCGAAGCTGGCTGTACGTATCGTTATCATTGCAATAGATTGCTATTGTTACATTGAGAAGAATATTTATATGAGTTAATATGCCCTTGGGTTTTTGTTTCAAATAATAATATTTTTTACTGTATATTATAATATTATATAATATTATTTATTAAATATGATAATTTAAAAAAAATATTATTATCATAATTTTTTTTAAAATATTATCATCACGTTAATATAATAAATAATTTTTATTATTATATTACATATTTTATTTATTATTTATCACAAAAATATTATCATCATATTATTATAATAAATACTATTTATTATTCTTTATATATTTTATTCATTATTTATCCTTACTTTCAAAAAAAAATTATTATTATATTTTTATCATAAATAATATAATTTTAAAAAAATTATAAAATTCACATCAACTCATAAAAACATTCAAACAAACACAATATATAAATTACAGGCTTCCTTACGCGTCCATTAATTAATGGGTTATATTGACCTTCTTGTTACGCTGACAGGCTGACAAACACGATAAAAATTACAGGCTTCTTGGCACGCTGACAAACAATGCACTGCTGCTTATTCGCGCACGGAATCCAAACCAAACATCAGACCCCAGAGTCAATGCAAGAACATGTTTTTTTTTTTTTTTTTTTTCCAGGCTATATTTATTAACACGATGCCATACATTACGTGAGATTTTTAATTTTTATATGATTTTTATGACGAATAATAAATAAAATATGAAGTTATTGTTCAATAATTTTTAAATTTATCTTAAATATTATTTTAAATAACATTTTTTAAAATATATTAGAAAATTATCACCCAGGGAAGAGTCGGTAAACCAACATCCGAGGACGTATATCGACCAGCAGGTCGGCAACTGTGTACTTACCAGGAATCAGGTCAGAGTTGAGTATAAGGTCGTAATGTTACGACAATTACTTTTTGGTGAACCGTAAAGTTAAACCATATAGATATTCCTCGTAAAAGTTAATATATTATAAAAAATATTGAAAAAATAATGCCGCACCGTTTTAATATGATGTATCCTTACTAATTAGTGTGTATCACATTACAAGAGAAATAATTCAAAATATTTAAACCTTAACTGTAATTGTAATTACTATTACATTAATAAAATTAATCACACAGAAGAAGCAAGGCACAAGCTCGAGGGTAATCCACTTTACCCTTGCGTCAGTTCGTGGGTAAACGTCTTAACCTTTGGACACTACGACCTTTAGTGTATGACCAATCCTGTGTCGGCTACCCCTTTGATCCTATGGCCCGATCATCCAACACCTCCATGGCCTCTATCTCTCAACAACATCCTACCCAGTCACATGTGTCGGTTGCCACCTCCCATAAGCTGGTTGCCACCTGCGACCATCAATTTTCCACGTGATGCTCCATCCTGCCTGTGGGCATTGATTTTTTAACGAGGCACGTTATTTTTGTTGTGCACGTACTGTGAACAGTATTTGGCGTTTTAGCATTACAAGTCTGAATATATTGGGAAGTTAGCATTAAAAGTCTAAAAATTCTGATCAGTATTATTTTCTCTACAGCCATTAGTCTACGACCTATAATAACACTACAACCATTAGTGTACAGCCAGCCGTAATGCTACGGCCTTTAGTCTACGGCTAACTGTAATGCTACAGTCTTTAATCTACGGCCAATCCTATGCTAGCTGCCCCTTTGATCCTATGGCCAACCATCCAGCCACATGTGTCGGCTGCCTTTTTGATCCTGCGATCGGTCATAAATGAAATTAATTACACAAAATAAGCAGGGCACAGGCTCGAGGGTAATCCACTTTACCCTCGCGTTAGTTCGTTGGTAAACATCTTAACCCTTGGACGCTACGACCTTTAGTTTACGCCCAATCTTGTGTCGGCTGCCCCTTTGATCCTACGGCCCAGTCATCCGGCAGCTCCATGGCCTCTACCTCTCTACAACATCCTACTTGGCCACATGTGTCGGCTGCCGCCTCCCATAAGCTGGTTGCCGCCTATGACCACCGATTTTCTACCTAACGCCCCATCCCGTAAGGCTCCACACAAACTCCAACAATCTCTACATCTTTTTTAATCAATATTAATTAATTGAAAATCAAAAACCACTCACATTAATTTACGGTACTTCTGTAAATCTCATCCTTATATTCATAGACGTTCTATTTTTCATAAGAGAGGATTTGCGAAACTTTTGATTTTAAAGGTTATGAGATTTACTTATAAAGGTTCATATATTATAAAAAGGGAAAAATGGCTCTATAGCCACCCACAGAAGTCATTTCTGTGGGTGACCATTAGATGGATGGTGGACAGTGGAGATGAGTGACGGGAAAAGGAGAGAGAGAGTTGTGGTTGCCGCCTCCCATAAGTCATTTTTGGCTGCTGGGTAAAACACATGGCAGTTGGCTCGAAAGTCGGTACACATCCCTGACTCTCCCCCGATTCAACAGCAATTGTCACCCAAGTGGAACTTTCACCAGAACTTGGCATTTTTCGACGGAAGTGCCATTATTTCCACTTCTATTTATTTAGGCTAGTTGTAGAGTAAAATCTGTAATATTATAGTTGGTTGTAGAGTAAAAAAGTTCATAACATTATGGCTAAACGTAGAGTAAAGTTCATAGTATTACAACTAGCTGTAGGGTAAAACTCGTTATCACCCCCCACTCAGCCGAGTCTAGGTTCCGAGTAAGCACATGGTAGCCGACCCCAAAGCTAGTACACGCCCTCGGCTGTCAGTTCCCTAGCTCCCTCCTGAGTGGTAAAACTCGTTAACACCCCACTCAGCCGAGTTTGGGTTTCGAGTAAGCACACGGCAGCCGGCTCGCAAGCTGGTACATGCCCCCGGTTGTCGGTTCGCTGGCTCCCTCCTGAGAAGTAAACCTCCTTATCACCTCCCACTCAACTGTTAACTCTATTTATATAGTCTCAGGTCTTTTAACATAAATATCCGAAGGATATCTAGATTTATACCCTTAAAACGCCTAAGTACTATTCATAACTTAAAAATTGAATTTCACGTATTTAACTTAAAAATCTCACTTGCCTTGCTAAAACACTGATCCTTTATACTTAAGTTATGGTTCTTTAGTTAAAACATTGACACTGTTCAACGTGTACTTTAAAACACATGCGTTTAACTTAAAAAATCATGTGTTCATGTTAAAATGTTAGTCTTTTCATACAATCGTCTAGTCTTTTAACACAAAATGCCGAATTTTTCATCACGTGTGAACTTAAACTTTTATGTGATGAAAGATTCTAGAATATAACTTATGAACTTAAACTTAAATGCCAATCTTTCAAGTTCTTGCCACATATGCTTGCAAGATTGTAGGATATAACTTAATTAATGTTTAATCATAATTTGATGGTAATTTAAAAGTCGTAATTATATTTTCCAATTATCTATTTAGTTATTAATTGAACATAACTGGAAATATTGAACTTAATGCTAAATTATTTAACACTTGAATGTTCGATTCAGGTTAAGTGTTTTAAGTATATTTAATATTTAGAATACTTCATCTTGATATTCGAATGAGTATAGTTAGTTAAATAAGTGTTAGATATGAATATAGTTCGTGAAATATCACTATAGAATGTCACGTGAAATTTTAAATTCACACGTAATAAGAGAATCAGTGTTTTGTGTTAAAAGATCGAACGATTGTATTAAAAGACTGACGTTTTAACATTAACATGTGACTTTTTAAATTAGACGCATGCATTTTAAAGTTAAGCCGTAAAGTAAATGTCTTTACTTTACGGTTTCTCGTAAAGTAAAGTCTTTCTTTTCAAATATTTCTAATATTGTTAAAATGTTAAATACCTAATCTTAAAAAATTAAATCACTTATTTGAAAATCTTAAATACCTTGTTATACTTAATTGAAATTAAACACAACGACACATGAAAAATAATTGAAGAGAATGTGAAAATGTTAAATACTTTATTTTACTTAAATTTATGACTTAATATTTAATCAAAATATTTTTTAATTTAAAATTAATTAATAAAAATCAAATCCACTATAATATTTTCATTAAGGATTTTACAAATTATAAGAATATTTCACAAATAAATTGAAGATATATTTAATAATTAAATAAATTAATTAAAAATATAAAATATAAAACCATACAAATATTTTATCACTTCATCAAAAATTTAAGTCATTGATTTAAATAATTTATTAATCACTTACTCCAACATATTAAAATAATAAATTAATGCATATGTTAACTAAGAACTTAAAAAGCTTAATCATCATATTTGTAATCAATAAACAATTAATTAAAATTCATAAGTTAATTAACTCAAGGATTCAAAATATATGCTTCATCCTGTAAGACTCCACACAAACCCCAACAATCTCTACATCTTTTTTAATCAATATTAATTAATTAAAAATCAAAAACCACCCACATTAATTTACGGTACTTCTGTAAATCTCATTCTTATATGCACGAATGTTCCATTTTTCATAAGAAAGGATTTGCGGAACTTCTATTTTTAAAGGTTATGAGATTTACTTATAAAGGTTTATATATTATAAAAAATATTAAAAAGATAATTATTGACACGTGAAGTTATGTATTACAATTTTAAATAAATTAACTCTTTTATCCAAATATTTTCTGAATTGTTTAATGTGTATGGTTTATCCTACATGACCACATGTGTCACTTGCGACCACCGGTTTTCCGCGTGATGCTCATCCCGTCTATGACCACTGATTTTTTTAACAGGGCACGTGATTTTTATTGTGCATGTACTGTGAACAATATTCGGTATTTTAAAAGCTTAAAAATTTTGATTAGTATTATTTTCTCTACGGCCATTACTCTACGGCCTTTAGTCTACGACCTACAGTAACACTACGACCATTAGTGTACGACTAGCCGTAACGCTACGACCTTTAGTCTACAGTCAACCGTAACGCTATGGCCTCTGCCTGTTGACAGATTCCTACCCGACTACATGTGTCGGCTACCGCCTCCCATAAGTCGGTTGCCGCTTACAACCACCAATTTTCCGCCTGACGCTCCATCTCGTAAGGCTCCACACAAACCCCAACAATCTCTACATCTTTTTTAATCAATATTAATTAATTAAAAATCAAAAACCACCCACATTAATTTACAGTACTTCCATAAATGTCATCCTTGTATGCATGGACGTTCTATTTTTTATAAAAAGATTTGCGGAACTTCTATTTTTAAATGTTATGAGATTTACTTATAAATTTTCAGACAACGGTTTAAATCACTTATTTTTCATATATTAAATACCTTATTTTACTAAAGTAATGTACCTAATATTTATTCAACATTGTTAAAGGGATGTATGTGACATGATTACAAAGATTACAAATATGACAATCACAAAGTTGATTACAAGTTGGAGAACATGAATAAATTAGCTAACACTTGTTACAAGAGTTACATACAACATTACAAACATATAGTCATACAAGTCCATTACAACAATATGCTAGTTACAAGTCATAAAAACATGATAGTCATATCTACTAAATTACAAGTCATACAAACATGATAGTCATATCTATTAAATTACAACATTATAGAAGTTTTTCCAAACATAAAACTTGTTACATATTACTATGACGTACTCCTCAAAGTTACCCATTGTTCACGGAATCACCCAACATCTATCATACCCATTCTTCGCCATCTTCAGCCAAGGAGTGCGTGACTGGGGTGGTTGCAAGCGTAAGTACGTTTGTTTATGATCCTCTTTTCTAAACATTAGTAATCCAAAAACCCATAGTTCGGAGTTCAGCTCAATCCCATCTGCCTCCATTAAGTCCATGCAACGTTGGAGTGATGTTGTTTGCATCTCGTGTACATTGGTTAAAATTGTCCGAATGCATGCAATGTCATCTCTTGCATCTGCTCTCCCTCTTTTAGTCCTCCTCTTAGACAGGGAATTCACTTTTGTCGTACGTGAATGTCCTCCCTCTCGACTAGTTGGAGTGGTATTCGATGGACCTGACGGTGGTTCATCTGAAAAGTTCGTGATTGTTAGTACATTTCAAACATCAAAATAGTGAAAATCATTTCATGAAACACATATATTTCAATTATCGTATAAAATATACCAACAAGATTGTATGAATCGAAAGTGCTACCATAAAGTGTTTCACATCGTTGTGACACCCTAGGGGGCTTTGCCCTAAAAGCATAGACTTCTCCCTTGTGGCACACGTACCTTCAAACAATCTTTCTAATCGATTGGAAAATTTAAATCCAGTCTTTCGGAACCTCTCACATTGTGGTTCATGCTGTTATCACAATATTCAAATGTCACTAAGAAAAATACAAATATTAAAAAAAGAGCATAATATGTTGCATATTAATAACATATGTAAAAGTACATACCAATTTAAACATCTCCCACCATTCATCAGTTCCTCTATCCCAAGTTTCTGTAATTGGATCCCATCTAATACCCATTTGGTTTGATAGTATTTTCCATAGCTGTCAATCTTTTCTCAACTTTTCAAACTTATTTTTAAGTTGAATTTGTGTTCTCTTTATGTGTGTTTGTTCCTCAAATACTTTAACTAACTACTCATAACCTTTCTTGTTAAAATGAGCACCTGGCTTGTGACCCACAGAAGCAACATCAAGACAAATATCAATAAAAGTTGATACCAAATTGTCGTCCCAATCAACACATTGAGATGTAAGGGGTGGTTGACTTGGCTGTGCACCAGCCTTTGTTCTTGTACCTGAACTTGTACCTGTATTTGTACCAGTAGGTGTACCTATACTAGTATGTGTACCTTGTTCCTGAGAAAGATAAGCAACATATTGAGAGTAGTCCCATCCAAAACTGTTCAAAGGTGATTATCAAGCAAATCATTAAAAATGAAAATAGGTAAAAAGTATGCAGCATCTCAGAATTCATATAAAATGTGCACCATCCCATGATCCACAATAAATTTATTAAAATTTTGCAACATCCCACAATTGTTCAATGACAAATATAACATTCAACTATTCGTAACATGAACTACAAAAGATAAGCGAAAAGCACAATTCATATAATACATAAAGTGAAAATGAAAATATGTAAGTTATGATGTCTCACACATATTCATTATTTCATCCCTAATTATATATCACACACGTGTCATCTCATTGTCATCATACATTCTAACTGGTTGACACTCTTCTAAATTATGATGTTCTTTAATGTGCACAGTCCTTCCTTGTTCCTCCAATGCGTCAAAATCCACATTTGATTGTTGCTCAATGATAAAGTTATGCAGAGTCATACAAGTAGGTACCAATTTCACTTGAGTATCATAATCAAATGGTGGCATTAGGTTCAGTATATTCCATCTCTTCTTCAGAATTCCAAATGTCCTCTCGATTACATTTCTTAAAGATGAGTGCAGTAGTTAAAATTCTCTTCTGCACCTCTAGGTTGGGAGTGTTGAAACTTGGGTAAATGGTACCTTGTTGTTCTGTATGGGGCAAGAAATCCTTTGCAGTTCGGATAACTAGAATCTACAAGATAATATTTTCCTGTACAAAACTCAAGTAGTGAAGAGGTGAAGTACATTTTCAGGCATAACATGAGGTAGAATCGACAAGATAGTTGGTATTTATGTAATAAGTAGTGTGTAAATAAAGCGAACCTGGTGGT
Organism: Amphibolis antarctica; assembly: GCA_024699675.1. Taxonomy (NCBI): domain Eukaryota; kingdom Viridiplantae; phylum Streptophyta; class Magnoliopsida; order Alismatales; family Cymodoceaceae; genus Amphibolis; species Amphibolis antarctica. Next base: position 70,424 of record JAMKPZ010001036.1, on the reverse strand, counting down.
GGAAAGGGGAAGTGATATCAGAGATTTGACATTGTATGCTTCAAAACTCTACAATCATGTGCAATGCCCTCCCACTCAGCTGATGCAAAAATGAAGCGCATGTTGAAGTCACAAACACTTAGTATATTTTGTATGGTCTGCTTTGCATCTCGACCACAACGATATGCAATATGTTGGCATTTTGGGACAACACAGTGAATGTGGGTTCCATCAAGAGCTCCAATTGCGTTGTGGAAGAATGGTATGAACCTTTTATTATCTTTTAGGAACTGTGGTGTGTCTATCAATGATTCATTTGGTAGAATCACATTAGACATCCATGCTATTATAGCATCCAATACTTTATGAATATATTTATTAATTGTTTGTCCAAAGTGTTGGAGTGCTACCTGCATCATTCTACTTTTGCTTCCATGTGCACATGTTTCCAAAAATATTTTGACTTATTCTTCAACACTCACCCAACGACTATCAGTTAGGAGAGTATGTTCTTTTAGAATGGAACATAATCTCCTAAATGTATCTGGCACCATTCGACATATGTCAAAACAAACTCTCTAATGTCCATTTAATATGTTCGACACCACTTCACCACCAATGTATCCAACATTATGCACTATAATCTGTGCTGGATACACTAAATTAAGCAGGTGGAGTATTTGTGTTTCAAAATGAAGCATTAATTAAATTGAATCACTAAGATCTAGGTCAAGAAAATCCCCATAACTATCCAAAAACCTAGAAAATTAGCAAAAAATTACAAAAATTCATCACTAATGAAATAAAAGTAGTAGAGTAATCTAAGATAATCCTAGAGAAAAACTAATCTAAGACTATAAACAATAATAAATATGGTCTATCTATCTTTAAAAAGCAACGAAATAGATGCAATATTTTACTAAATTTTTTTAATGTAACCAGATAGAAGTAAAAGTACAAGCATAATCAGATCTAAGTCATTCAAATAAAAGTACAAACATTCATCACTACTATTTGTAATACAAAATTACAAAAAACTTTAACATTTACCTATGAGAAAAATAAAATGAAAATGGTAAAGTAAAAATGATGTACTTACAATATTCATTATAAAAATCACAAGTAAATTTACAAACTTTACTGAAAAAATAGAATACTAATTTATTTTTGAAAATTTTCAATACTCACTATAAATTTACAATCTTCACTGAAATTTTTTTTTAGAAATTTCTGGAAGGTAATCCCACAAGTTCGAATGCAAGTATTACTCTCTTTGAATGATCATAAAAGTAATGGAATGCTTACTTGTTTGGGTCTGTACCCTCTTTTTCATCCGACTATCACCCGAAAGCCCATGGGGTTCCGCCAGTAGAGCCAGCAGATGGGCCGAGGTATAGAGAATTGAAAAGTGAATGTAGGAGCGCATCATCGCGTGGGGCGGATGGCTCATTATACGAAGTCGCCACTTTATTTTTGTGTAGAAAAACAAGGAAAACCTGATGGGGAAACATCCTTCCGCCATTAAAGTGATAATAAAAAAAATGCAAAAATACGGAACAATATCATAAAACGGTGTCAAACTTAAAGACTTTTACGAAAATGAGAGAAACTAGATATAAGACTCAAGGTACTATTAGGGAAGGTGTTAGACACCCCCAAATAGCCCGGGTAATCCTGACCTCTCTCCGGCTCTAAAAAGGGAACACGATACTAGTCAACCTAACCTAAGTTGGCAAGGATTCGTGTCGATGGCCTCATCCTGGTGGATTCACTAGGGCATCAGGAGAAATAGTCTTATTCTTTTCGGTAAAGCAAGTGAGAACCCGCCAGTGCGAGGATTCACGTAGGATCTGGCGAGAGAAGGGGAGAAAAAGGCATGGCAGTCACTGTTATGGACCATTGGCTGAAGAGTCGGAGGTTTGGTGAGCTAGCTGGCTAGAACTCTAAATGGTCGGGTACGGGGACCGGTGTCCGCCTCACATTCCACCTCTCCTACTGAGGGCAAGGATTCATGCACCCAATTCGGCTGGGGTCTGCAAGGACTCATGTCGACGGCCTCATCTTGGAAGACTTTCCAGGGCATCGATAGGGTAGCTTTGCTCCTCCTTGTAAAGGGAAACCATGCGGGCGTACATACTCATACACCTGATATGGCGACGTCGGCAAGGATGCATGCCGACGGCCTCATCCCGGAAGACTTTTCGGAGCATCGGGAGGGCAGCTTTGCACCTCCTGGAAAAGGGGAACTGTGCGGGTGTACATACTCATATACCTAGCACGGTGGTGTCGACAAGGATGCATGCTGATGGCCTCATCCCAGAAGACTTTCCAAGGCATCGGGAGGGTAGCTTTTCTCCTCCTTGAAAAGGGGAACTGTGCGGGTGTACATACTCATACACCCGGCACGGCGGCGTCAGAAAAGATGCATGCTGACGGCCTCATCCTGGAAGACTTTTCGAGGCATCGAGAGGGCAGCTTTGCTCCTCACGGAAAAGGGGAACCGTGTGGGTGTACATACTCATACACCCGGCACGGCGGTGTCAGTAAAGATGCATGCCGACGGCCTCATCTCGAAAGACTTTCTAGGGCATCAAGAGGGCAACTTTGCTCCTCCCGGAAAGACAAGCGAGAAGTAGGTGAAATATGAATATGGACACGGCAACCATCGCTACAGACCTCTGGCTGAAGAGTCAGAAGTCTGGTGGGTCTACCCATCTGCCTACCGGCCATTCGGGTATGTAGTCTGATGTATGCCCGGTATGTCACCTTGACTTCTGGGTGTAGAGACTTCTGCACCTAGTCTCGAAAGATGGGAGAGGCAGACACCTTTGAGGAGATGGTCGTCTGTAAGTGGAGATGACCCGGGCATGTCCTTCGACCTTTCCCCTTGTGTGGGGAAGGTCTAGTCCGGTCAGGGTTATGGGACATACGACTCTAAGTCAAAAGGCATGACGGTGAGGGATAAGGGGCTTACCTGTAAGGAAACGCTGGTGGGAGTCGGACGGCCTTGCATCGGTGTGCCCAGCAATACCTCGTCCTTCAATGGGTTCGGGAACAGGACATTGGTGGAAGACTCGTGCGCTCTGATCAGCTCTCCTCCAAAAGCACTCTTCCAGAATGTTGAAAAAGCTTCTTCTCTTGCATGGAACAGAGGGTCCTTTATATAGGGAATTACCTTCCATTTTGGGTGATCCCGGGATGGAAACCCTACGTACGTTTCAGTTTAATCCCGTGATCTGCGTGATTAATTGATTGCGAGATTTAAGAAATTAAATCTTACTGTATTCTGACATTATTATTTGAATTATTCCCCCAGGTGTTAGCCGACAGCCATGGCGAATATGCCAGCAGCCAGGTAAGAGGAATTGGTACGTGGTAAGAGCATAGCCCGTGGTTTGGGACAAAAGGCCGTGGCGGGTAGCCGAGATTGTGTGTTGGCCTATGACCCGGCGATCGTATTCTTGGCCCCAGAACTCAGTCTCAGCTGAGTGGGGACATGGTACTGAGCTTGACCCTATGGCCGTCGTGACCTTACAGACTTCACTTTGCTATGCCTGGAAATGGTACTTCCATCTCAGAAAGCCTTTTATTCACGAAAGTTCCGTTTGGCTGATGCACCTGTCGCAGAGAATCACCGAGTAATAGCGGGGGTTCTATCTTGGGCGCAGAACTGCCGACCGTTCTTCTCTCCTTCGATGGGTGGCAAGCGTGCTACCAAGTACTTGCAAGTTGGCTACCGGCTACTTGTGAGCCGACCGTCGTGCTCTTCCACTAAGTCCTTTGCAAGGGTGAAGGGGAATCTTCCTTGCCCGGGGAAGAGTTGGGGAACTAGCTGCCGGGGTGGTATACTAGCATGTCGATGGGTTGCTGGGTGATTTACCTAGCACCCGATAAGTGTTAAGCATGGGGGTCAACAAGGTGCATGATGAGGGGCAGATCGGGTGGTTCGGGTGGTCGTGGCGGGAGGACGGGAATCGAGGGCCAATAGACCGTCACTACGATAGGAGGGGCGGATACACGGGAGGAGGGGCTGATTAGGTGTGGGAGCTGATGCGTGTGGGAGGAGGGGCAGATCAAGCGCGGGAGGAGGGGCGGATCAGGTGCGGGAGGAGGCGTGCACGGGAGGAGGGGTGGATCGGGTGCGAGAGGAGTGGCAGACCGGTAGTGGTAGGGTTAGGGCAATGCGGAGACGTGTTTTTCGGAAAAAAAAGGGTGAGAGTATTATCAAAATTTTCCATATAATTGCTACAGTAAACAAAACTATTACATTATCTTATTTCACTTTAATTACTATGTACAACCAACTACGTACAGTAAATACTCCACCTTATCTTGTTAACAAATACAACCTCAAATTTTAAAATTAATTATAACATTATTATTATTATTATATAAATTTTAATATATAAATTTTAATCATCTAAATTATTATATAAATATTATATATTTTTAATTTTAATTACAAAATTAATTTTAACTTCAACTCCTTCTAACTTAACTACCAAAAAAAAAAAAAAATTACCAAACACATCTCACGTGTCGCATCCGCGCGCCTCCCTCGTGACGAACACAAACGTGCTTGCCAAGCAAATGCAAAGCCACCGCATACGTACGTACGCATATAATTAAACCATAGAACAGAACTGGTGCAGAACCATGTGGTGTACTGTACTCCCACCCCCCACCCTGCACCCTGCTAGCTTATTAAAGAATCCGGAAAATCAAACCATGCCGGATAAATATCTAATCGGTAGCAGCTAGCGAATCCACCACAAATCCGCAGCACAACCAGCACGCTGAAAAAGAAAAAGAAAAAGAAAAAGAAAGAGCAGGATAGGGTCAACCACATGTACCGATTCGATCTCTAGAGAACAAGCTAGGATATATATATATACACACATCCATGGGTTTTGTTGGGAATTATATATAAATCCGAACGAATGTGACTGGGATGCATATCTTCTGCGATCTAAATAGCCGCTGGTTTCTGTGAGCGAAGATCTACGTAGTAGCCACTCGATCGTCCGACATATGTGATTGTGATGCATGTCAACGTACCCGCCACCCACCGCGGCCCAGAGATGTCAGGCAATGGTACGGTGGGCGGTGCCGCTGCATGCCCTAGATTCTTCGGCACGGCTGTAGCATGCATGCAACGCCCCTCCTCCCATCCGCCCCCGTGTGGAATAATGCACGTCCACATTGCCGCCAGCTCTCCAAATGTGAACGTCCGCATCGTTTCGTTCGACTTTAGGATTTTATTTATTTTTAATTTTAATATTTCATCGCTATTATATAAAATTTTATATATAAATTTGTACCATATATCTTACTTACTGTGAAGTTTATGTAATTTTGTTTGTTTTATTATCCTTAATTTCGATCCAACTTCATGAAACTTGTTCTATGATATATGAAGTTGAAACAAATACACATTAGTTAGCTAGGAAAATACTCAAGTTTTGCATAAATTTTCATGTATCATCGTTATTGTATAAATTTTTATGTATAAATTTTTATCATACAATTTACTTTGAAGTTCAACTTTATTTAATAACAATCTTTTAGTTCTAGCTTTATCTTTACACAAATTCTTACACATCATCATATTATTACACAAATCCTTATGTATAAATTTTTATTGTACAATTACATTATAAAGTTCAACTCCATTTGGTAAAGGAATTTAGTTCCTAACTCTTCACAATGTTTAAAGTGTTGAGTATAAAATCTCTCCTTAAGTTATGTTTTGATGATGTCAAATATCTTGAAATTAATGTGTTGTAAAAGAAACAATGAAGACATAACTTGAAGATACAAGGAAGCGATAAGTTAAAGAATGATGGCTTGAAGACTTGCAAAAAGTTATGAAATATGCAAATCTTGAAGTATGAAGACATGACAAGATGAAGAAAAATTCACATGAAACGTCTTCCCACAAAAGATTTGCACACTAGATTAAGTCACACACCTGATATCACTAAAGCACACTCACTATCCTTAAATAAAACAAAAATGATATAACAAATTTGAAATTCGTTATAACGATTTTGGCAGGTTAGAACTAAAGTTATCACACAAACAAAACAAAACAAAACATCATTCAAATATCTAAATGATTATCCGAATTTGTCTGTACTTAGTTATTTTAAAACACCAAAACAAAATTCCGCACAAACCTATCTTTAGTAGAGGGAAATTCCATATAGTCTAAGAAAAAAATGGAAGTACTTAAAATCCATACCTTAAAAAATAGAAGTTCTATCAGAAAATTAAACTATCCAGAGTTCAACAGTTAGTCATAAAATTAAGGTCATAATGTTAAGACTAACCATAAAGTTATTGACTTTAGGCCACGATTCACCATATAGTTATCCACAGTGTTTATACTTAAAAAAATCATACAAATATTATGACAAAAAAATTTGGAATATGATTTAGATATCCAAATGATTATCTAAATTTCCTTGTAATTGATTTTAACCTAGAAATTCCTTCCAGGCATAATTCAGATAACCATTTCAGAAAAATATTATTCCGAATTTGTTACAGTAAATTTTGAAAAATAATTCGTTATTCCGAATTGATATCCGATTTGAGAAAAATAGTTGTTGGAGAGATTTGACCCGATCAAACTAACTGTTAATGATCGTTTAAGCAAACCTAAACTATAAATAACTCCTAGTTTAGATATCAAACTCACGCAATCTCTGCATACTTGATCTCTTGGACCTTAGAGCTTTCAATTGACAATAGAATTGCACACATTGATTATTGATTGACATTTAAGAAGTGTTTTCAATCCTACTCAAGTTTCTTCCTCTTTCTCATTGAAACACACACACCTTACATGAATTTGTTTTGTGATTGGTACAGTTACTTGTGTTGGTTTATTGAGTTTTCACCACAAAATCCAAGGTTGAGTTGGTTGAAGTGTTTTACCTTAAACACTTAGGTTGGTTGAAGAATTCAACTTAAAATCCTTAGGTATTGGTTGAGAGGTGCTACCTTAAACCCTTGTAATTAGTTGGTTTGGTGTTGGACCTTAAATACTTTTTGTAATTTGTTCTTGTTAGTGGATTAGATTTAGGCTCAAACTTAGATAGTTTAGGAGTAGACGTAACCATTTAGTGAACTACCTTAAAATCCTTATGTTCATATTGTATTACTGTTTTTATTTTATATATTTATCAAATCGATTACGAATGAATTTGTAATTATTTTTAAAACTCTATTCACTCCCTTCTAACGTATGATCCATACTTTTATAAAGCTAAAACACGTCATCACCAAATGCACTTAGATCATTTATTTCACTGCTCTTAATTCTAACTCACTACGGTTCTCAAAAGTGACTCTAAAATAGAAAATAAACGAAGCAATAACATCTATCTATTTGTTAATCCATTTGTTTTGATTTTTAAATCTCTTCTATACAAATTAACATTTATGGTGATAGCTCATTTGTTGAAATTTTATCTTAAAATTAATTAGTTATCTGCGAAAATATTTATCATTGTATAAATCTAAGTTTAATCTCTATTTCTATTTTAAAATTGATTAACCATGAGTGAAAGAACCTGTTATCATATAAAGTTAAATTCGATTTTTATTTTAACAAATGTGAGATTATTATAATATCTTTGATGTATACTTTAAATACAAATTTTTGAGAGAAATTTTTTGTAAAATCATGATTTCAAGTCAATTTCGAAGCAAAAAAAAATTGTGAGATTTTGGATTATTATATAAAATCTGTTTGAAATCTTTTTAGTTTTTATCATGATTTTGCTCTCGAATTTTACGTTGATGGAAAGACGTACTTAGTCAAATCAACTCAGAAAATCGAAAAATATACTTTTTTTAGAAATTTTTTTCCTTCAAGAGCACGCTGTTAAATTTTTTCCTTACAGACAAGGAGAATATTCCTCACACCTCTTTTTAACTTAAGTTTTATTTGTAAATAATTTTGAGTTTTATTTTTAATTTTATATAAATTTTTACATATCAACATCATTATATAAATTTTTATCTTATAATTCATTTTTCATTGTAAAGTTTAATTCTATTTAATAATAAGACTTAATGCCTAATTTTCTATAAAATTTAAAATTAAAGTACTTTGTTACCAAACATATTTACGGTACAAGATTAGATTCACGAATCAAGGAAAGCAATGTCAGTGCTCACACTTAGGTGGTGTTTGTATTTTTAAGAATTAATTTGAAATTATATAAAATGATAGAAAATAATAGTTAAAATTTTTATTATTTTTATTAATTTTGAAAATACCAACATTACCTTAAGAGAGTTTGTACCCGTTGAAAATATTAGAAAAGAAAAATTTTGAATTTTCAACTATTTGTGCATACAAGAGAATCTACAAGTATAAGTTTTTTTAATCATTTTCTACATATTAGGTCGAAAAAAATTCTTACACTTAGAATGTAATTTCCTGACCTCATGACTTTTACTTTATCTCTTTTGATTATTATTAAATTTGTGAATATAAGAAAAATGTAAAATTATATTTAAAATTTTAAAATATAAAATATTTATAATTTTTTAAAATTTTCATAATATACATAAACTGTCTAAATTTTTTTATCTATTTTCTAATTTTTTTAAATTTTTCATAATATACATAAATAATCTAAAAAAAATTATCTATTCTAAAATTATATAATAAATTATAAAATAAAATTTTTGCATATGAAAATTTATATAATAGTAATAATATGTAAGAGTTTGTGAAAGATTAGTATATATATATGATAAACATAATTGCAACAAACATACAGAGTTATGTGATGAGAGAACCAAATTAGATCAAAAGGAAAGTTGGTATCTTTGAAAAAAAAGAGAAATAAAAAATAATGAAAAATTTAATTTATTATTTTTTATATTTTTTGAAATTAAAGGGAGATTTGTATTTTTTAGAAATTAATTAAAAAAATTAAAAAAAATTTCTTGTTTGAAATATTAAAAATTTAGAATATTTTTAATTTTTTAAAATTAAATATACATTTTCTTAAATTTTTATAAAATACTCAAATGATTATTTATAGATTTTTAATATTTGAATATAAAAAAATTAATTTTTTTTATTAATTTTCAAAAAACATAAATACCCTTTAAAACACAAAATATTTTAAAAAAACACTTAGAAATGGAGATAATTCCGTTCCGTTTTTTATCACCGACGGATGGATTTTAATCAATCGAGGGTGGAGCATGTGCAGGCCACTCCAGTTGCGGGCCACCACCGGATCGACATTGCGTGCAGGAATTATCTTCTGTCGTCGTACGCAGTAGGCGCACACATGCCTGCTCCGCTGCTTTCCCCACACATCCACCCACCGGCCTCTTCTGCAGCTGCTCCTGCTGCTTCTGCCACTGGCCGTGAGGGAGAGAGAGACGGGGGGGACTACAGGGAGGGAGGGAGGGAGGGCAGTGCCCATCGGCCATATCGCATGTCACGACTCACAAGCACCCATCCTTCTGCTTCTTCCTCTCTCTCTCTCTCTCGTACGTACACCGGGAGAAGACGACAGACCACCGGAGACGGCAATAATTGACGCTTCTTCCCGGTGGACCAACTGCTACCGTAAGAACGAACGCCGAGGTGGAGCCAGCAGGAGTGACCATCATGCCCACGCACCGAGGCGAGGAACGGAGGAAGAGAGATGTTTGGAATAGATGAGATTCATGAGAATGGCCGACAGGAAGATCTGTGCTGACAGGCCTCGGATGTCGGCCTCCGCCACCAACACTATTAAATACGAATTTTATTTCGTAACAATTTTTTTAAATCTAATTTTAATATCTTATGAATTTTTATATATTAATATTATTATATAAATTTTTATCTTATAATATATTATAAAATTTAACTTCATTTAAAAATAAAATTTAATTTTTAATTTTAAAAAATATTCAAAACTAAAATATCATGTCATCGAACACATTCACTGTATCGCATCCCCAACGGAATACACGTAACAATACATGATATATTAATAGAAGAACGGCACCTCAACTCCGTGATTATAATATAATATAATATAATATAATATAAAACACACCACGGTAATGCAGCATACGCCATAATTGAAGCGCCACAGCATCGCATGCGTGGCGTGACGCATCCAATCCGTCGACGAAATCCAACTCACTGTTCCCGGTTGACCTTCCTCTCGGACGAGCCATACGTGTTTCCGGAGATGCAAAAAGGTTCGCGTGCTCAGACCCCGATGTCTCTCCACGGGTGTTTGTTTCATTTATCTGGATATTTTTATAAGATAAATTAAATTTTATAATAAATAATAATAATAATTATTTTTATTTTTATATTTCGAAACTACGTAATTTTTTTTTACTATATATTATAATATTTTACGATATATTTATAAACAAACTTTTACGTTTTTTATTATTTATAAAATTAAACTAATATCATTATTTTTTTATCATAAATCGTAAAATTAGACTCACCTTACAAAAATACACAGATAAATGATATGATTTATAATGTAAATATTTTTTATAATTTTTAGTACAAAATATCAAAGTTATTTGGTAAATATTACTGTAAATCACTGTATTGTATAGTAAAAAATTGAAATGTATAGTAAAAAACTATTTATCAAACAAGGCCTACGAGTGTATTTACCGTAAAGGTAGAATTAAATAAAGTGATATTTATACTTTTTAATAAATTACATGATTTATTATATAAGTATTTTTATATGATTTTTAGTTTAAAATGTTAAAGTTGTTTAATAAATATTACTGTAAACTTTTGTAATATATCACGAAAAATTGAGATGCAGTAAAAAAACTCTTAACAAATAAAACCCTCAAGTGAAACTAGGCTTCGTTTAAGAAGCCACTTTTAAATCTAAAAAATTACTCCAAAATCTATGATGACATAAACAAATTTTTAAGATAAGTTTTTTATATTAATCTTATCGTAACATTTAATTACATCAATATTAAAAAATAAAATTTCAATATTAACATACTTAAAATCATTCTTATTATCATCATTGACTCGAAGGTTTTTTAATATATCGTTTTTATAATTTTTTGTTATATTTTTCAATTATATCAATATTTTTATATTTTAAATAATTATATTTTACACAAATTATAGGTCCTGTTTGTTTATATGGTAAGTTGAGATGCAGCAAAGTTCATGATTTTCTAAAAGTTATATGATTTAACTTAGTAAAGAGATGATGATATTTTTTAAAAGTTACGATGAATAAAATATATAATAGAATAATAAATAATATTTATTATATTAATTATTATAATAGTATAATGAATAGTAATTTATACTATAAATAGTAAAATGTCACTTCTAATGAATAATAATTTATGTAAAAATTGTTTAATTATGATACTGTAAAACGTTGTAACGTAGAGTGAAAAAAATGAAATTATATTAGATGAGATGTGTAAACAAATATGACATATATCACTACACAAAAACCAATATAACTTAAATTTACTATAATCACTTCAAATATTAACTTACCATCAACTCTTAACTTTTTGATCAATGCACGAAAAATATTGTTTACCTAAAATTCATCTCGAAATCACTTTCAACGGCTTCAAGAGCGATTTTCTTCATTAGGTGAATGCACTTAAGATTTCGTTTTACTTTTTTTTAACTTTTAAAATTACTTTTAATATTATTATATTATATAAATTTTAACGTATAAACTTTTATCACTTAAATTACTATGTAATTAATTATTATATAACTTTAACTTCAACTTCAGCTCTATTAAACTCTTGGAATTGAAAACAACTATTACCATATGCACCCTAAGTCTCATAGTTCAACTTCAATTTTAATTCTATATAAATTTTTAATATTATTATTACTATATAAATTTTAATATATAAATTTCTACCACTTTAATTAATATTTAATTCCAACTCTGTTTGCAAAATTAACTCTAATTTTAACTTTATTTAACTGACATAGCTAGTTGGAGCTATCCCTAAACAAGGTTGGATTAAGCTTGTAATGATTTTTTAACTTTAATTTTAATTTTATATAAATTTTCATATATCATCGTTATTATATGAATTATAGTATTTATCTCATAATTCACTGTAACGTTTAACTTTATTTAATAACGAAACTTAACTTCCAATTCGTCATATTTAAAGTTAAAATATTTTATTATCAAATAAAAACTAAGAAAAACATGATTGATTTCTGTAGAAGGAAGTGGCCACGAAAACCACTTCCTACATGTCGTCGTTGGATGTGAGAGCGGTTGGGGTAGATGGGGTGGTTGTATTATTGCTCCTTTATAAATATGTGGGAGGATTTGTGGAAAGAAGATGAGAAAAATGGAATCTCTACAAATCCTCATTGGAAGTAACTACTATCGGAACCCCAACTTCACTTCGCTGGAATTCTCTCTTCATTGGCGATTCACCATCGTTAGCATCATTAAGTGGAATGGTTTGAAAGAGAAATATGATAAGACTATTGAGATTAATACTCAAATGCTCCTTTAAAAGTATAACTCTTGTAAAATGTAAGAGGGTCAAAGTATTGTGAAATATGTAAACAATATGATTGCCATGGCTAAGGATTTATTTGTTGTGGGAACTTTTATCCCGAAAAACTTATAGTTGACGACTATTTTTAATAGTTTGTCAAGTAGTTTTGATATAGTTATCACATTTTTTAGATATACTCCAATTCAATTGTTTGAGTTGCCAATTAGATTGGGAATGGAGCAGGAAATCATATTCAGCATGAGAAAATGTGAGTCCAACCTGGAAGAAGTCAATGCAGCTTTTCAAAAAACAAGAAAAAGGTAAGAACCAGTATAAGAGAAACAGGCAAAATAGGAAGCAGTTCATGACAAATCAAGTGTCTAGAAAGAAACCACATGGATCTTGCTATGCATGTGGTCAATTTGGCCATTATAGAGCAAATTGTCCTAACAGTGATAGAAATAAAGGTAAGACTCCTATAAAGGAAACATCCTAGAAAAAGATGTTTGTAAGTGTGGTGGAATGCAACAATGTTACTGTTCTTAGCTCTAATGATTGATAGATCGACTCTAGTGCCACTCGTCATATAGCAAAGACGAAAACTGGATTAGAATTCTTTAAAGAATTCAATCTTGGAGATCAATGCATCTATATGGGGAATAATACCTATTTGGATGTGGAAGAAGTCAATACTTGTCGTTTGGATATGAGAGATAGTATTTTGGTTCTAAAGGATGTCTTTTATGCATGTGACATGAGGCAGAATTTGATTTCTGTTGCTACATTGATAAAGATCAATTTAGAAGTTAAATTTTATAATTATCGTATTTCTATTGGAAAAGATTGGAAAGTTTTTGCTGTTGGACATTTTGTTTTGGAACATGATCTTTTTCGTGTTTCTGTAATTGACAATAGTGTTGATAATATAGTTACTTCTTCTCGTTATTCATTGTGTTGTTTATCTGAATTTGATTTATGACATTTTAAATTGAGACATATTAGAAAATCTAAAATGAAATAGATGGTAAAATTGAACTTAATAGCAAATATAAGGAATTCCAATTCAGATAAATGTCAACATTGTTTAATTGGAAAAATGACTAAGAAACCTTCTGGAAAGAGAATTAGATCGAATGAATTATTGGACTTAATTCATTTAGATGTTTGTGGTCCACTAAGTATAGAGGTGGTTGTATTATTGCTCCATTATAAATATGTGGGAGGATTGTGAAAAGAAGATGAGAAAAAGTGAATCTTTACAAATCCTCATCGAAAGTAACTACTTCGCAGTTCCAACTTCACTTCGCCGGAATCCTCTCTTCTCTAGCAATTCACCACCATTAGCACCAACAATTTCTTCTTAATCTCATGTTTGATCCATTGTGTTTTCTCTTTAAGTTTTTTCTCAAACATTTGCTTGAAAATTAGAATTACCTGTACCTTTTTAACACACGATAGGTGTATTTTTGTTTATATGTGCTTCTAACTTTTAATGTCATCAATAATAATTATTAAAAAAAATAAAAAATATATCAAATCCTTTCAAACTCATTAGCTTACCTTATGTTTATTTTTTCCTAAATTCGGACATTACTTTTTCACAACTCTTCACACTTCCTCACGTTTTTCCCATCTAAAGGACGCGAACACCATTTTGATTGTTTAATTTAGAGTGCAAAATATGAATTGAATAAGTAATTCACGTTACGTGATTAAAATATTTTTATAAAATATTAAACTATCTTTTAACATTTAAAAATATATTTTAAATTTAACATTTAAAATATCTTTTATAATAAAAATATTTTTAAAAATAAAGCATCATCACTAACACTAAACAATTCATCTTTATATCAACTTTTTTTTTAAAAATATCTATAAAGTTGAAACATTTTAAAAATTATTATTTTAACAAACAAACAAACATAACTTTTAAATTATAGTTTACTCTTTTCAATATTATTCTTTTAAGACGTTACTACGATATTGTTTTATAACATAAAAGAGTTATTGTTTGAAATTAAAAACAATGAACTTCACTTCACATTAACACATGATTTCACGGTTAAGATTTTTTTAGTGAATACATTAACTCGCTCCATTTAACGGAGGACCACCATGCCTCGAGTACTACTGTACCATTTAGAATTTATTTGTTTTTATTCTAATTATTTTCGAGAGTCGATGAAATTAAAGTTAAAAATAGTAAAATAAATTAAGTTGAATTGAAATACTAATTAGTGTAATAATTAAAAGTTTATATGTTATAGTTCACTCGATATAAGATAATAATATATAAAAATTTATATAGAATTAAAGTTAATTAAAATAAATGACACCCTTGGATGACACGCACTCGCACACTCGTTGATTTGCTTATCTCTCGTGGATGGGTCTCACCATCACCTTTCGCGTTACCATAAAAGAGAAACGAAGACCTCCTCCCATCCAGGCCATGAGCCATCCTGACTGCGATGCGATGCTTTCCTAACCCTCGGGTGTGTTTCAACCTCACAATCGAAAACACCTCATAACCAAAGTCTTCTGAAAATTTTCTATATTTTTTTTTAAAATAAATAACAAATAAGAATAATTTGCGACTTCATTTTTGTCAGGTAGAGAAGAGAATAATTAATTACGACGGGAAGGTTTTCATTTTTTTCCACGGTTTCCGAGTGGGAGAGAGAATAAAACCGGACGGGAGTGAAGGTGGAAGGGAAGAGCCGAAGAGAACAGACTCCACACCAGGCTCAGGTTCTGGCTCTGGTTCTGGTTCAGGTTCAGGTTCAGGTTCGTCCCACCCTTCTCCAATGCAAGACCTGCACTCGATCCCGGGAGGCGCTCCGGCCCGCTTCTTCCCCACCGGACTGGGCCGCGCGGACGCCGGCTCCTTCGTCGACCGCCGGCTCCGCCCATCCCCGCACCAGAATCTCAAGTGCCCCCGCTGCGACTCCCCCAACACCAAGTTCTGCTACTACAACAACTACAACCTCTCTCAGCCCCGCCACTTCTGCAAGTCCTGCCGCCGTTACTGGACCAAAGGCGGCGTCCTCCGCAACGTTCCCGTCGGCGGCGGCTGCCGTAAGTCGTCCTCCAAACGTTCCTCCAATTCTGCTTCCACTCCCTCCTCCAAATCCTCCTCCAAGTCCGTCAACTCCTCCCGGTCCACCGTCACCTGCGACAACGGCTCCCTTCTCACTCCCACCGCCACTACTAGTAGCACCACAACCACCCCCATCGGTACCACACCCGTCGATCAGCCTCCACCTGCACCCGCCGAGATCTTCTCTGCATCCACGCGCGCAACCGATCTGGTGTCCACCGCCGGATACTGCTTCCCAGATTTCTACTCCTTCCAGATCACGCAGCCGCAACAGTACGAGACCCAGATCAAGGTTGACGGCAACGATCACGTTCCAACCCCAACAGTGGACGACATGCCGTTGCCACCGCCGGGGGACCATCTGGGATTCATGGATCAGATGGTGCCGGCGGACCTCCACACGCTGCTCGACCGCGGAACCGAGAGCTCAGACTACCTGACCACGGTCGACTGGCAAGGGTGTCTCGACGCGACGGTCGGGCTCTTCGACTCCGTGGTGGGTGCCACCGGAGTTGGCGACCAGGGCCTGTTCTGGAGTCACGGGCGGTGGGGTGACGTGGAGCCCACACCATTTTTCCCGTGATCAATCACCGAATCAAACAGCTGTTATTTCTTAATCAATACACCTCATCGTCGTCCTCGTCGTCCTCGTCGTCATCATCGCTTAATAAAGACCAACGCTGCGCATTGTCCTCTCTCTCTCTCTCTCTCTTTCTCTCTCTCTATCTATATATATATATAAAATTTCTTCTCTCTTTGTTCTCTCTCTCTGCACTAACTCTTCGTGTCTAGATCTGTTTAATTTTTCTGTTTGATAAATAAATCGTAAGGTCTGCTCTATGGTTTTTGGAGGAGAACCGACGAATTTTGATTTCTACATCGTTTTATAACTACTTAATCCACTGTTTGCATTCTTCTTTAGCATTTGTTTCGTCCATGGAAAGATATATATATGTTGATCTATTTTAATTCTAAATGGAGCTGTCAGTTGAATTCCTAACAACTATGATAGTTAGTTAAGAGTAATCTTATAAATGATATTAAAGTTATATAACAAATTTTGAGGTAAAAGTTTATATAGAATTAAAATTAAAATTAAAGTTAATACATATAATTTATATATACACGATGTTGAGTAAATTTTCCCGTCATCTGTTTTTGGAACTATGCATGTGTTAGCTCATTTTGTTAACTAAAGTTTCATTTGTTGAAACTTCATTTACTATACATCAGTTTTTTATATGTCAATATTATTACATAATTTTTTACCTTATAATTTATTATTATGTAACTTTAATTTTATTTATTTTACTACTTTTAATTCTAATTTTTCATAATTATTATTAAAACTGATTGTAAGTACAGTTATTAAAACTTGTTATACAGTAATTGATGTCATTCCATCCTACCTGCACAACTGATGTCTTTGGAAAAATCTACTGGAGGTGTCTCTTACTTTTTAATTATTTTATGAAAATAAAATTTAATTATATAATTGTATTTTTAAATAATGACATATCTCGGGATATTATAACTGTGTTTGGATGAGTTTGTGTATTGAAGTAACTCTGTATGCGAAAATTACTATGAAGAGTCAAAATTTCTTTTACCAAATGCATCATGGTAAAATTAATTTTAGTTTGCGTATTTCTTTAGATTTTTATCTAAAAATCAACGGCTGACATCAAACGAATTTTGAGAACTTTACAAGAAAATCAACATTTGTTCAATCTAAGTAAATTATTTATCATTTATTTATAATAATCTAATATATATATGTGTGTGGTGTGTGTATATATAGTTTCAATCTTTCATGTATATTTATTGGAAGATACAAGATAATATTTAAAAATATTTTTCAAAGATGCACGCGCGCCTCTAGGCCAATGAACTAATGTTACAGCTACAGATATCATCGATCAATATCCAACCTTCTGTAGATATCATCAATAAAATGTGAGGTAAAGATTTTATATGTAGAAACTTATATTATAATATTATTATTAAAAAAATTAAAACAATTCATTCACAAACGCATCTACAAATTTTGCCTTCCTGCAAGCTCAACAAAAATCGATAATAATAATAAGATTTTCTTTGAATTGAAGGGATGGTTGCATATGTACGTATTTTTTTTTATATTTTACTTACCGCCAAACTAACTTCAAGAATTATAAAAAATTAGAATTAAAAATAATAAAAATGATAAAAATTTATATAATAATAATATTTAAAAATTTAACTAAAAATTCTCAAAACTATACACAAATTTTATGTATTTCTTAGCATACCATTCAATCCCAAGGGTTCTTGTTTGCGAGTTTTTTATCATGTACTTCTATTTTTTATTATACACTATAACGATTTATAATAATATTTATCAAATAATTTTATATTAAAAAATTTATATTATAAATTATATAATTTAAAAAAATATAAATTTAATTTAATTTAATTATAATTCTTATACAAACAGACATATAAGCCTTCGGTGATATGGATCAAATCAGGTGGGCCGGCCCTTCCACGGTTCTACCGTCCCATGCGCGCTGCGCTGGCGTACGTGACGCCGGCGGCCCCACGCGCAGTTGTTTCGTCGTTGGTGGCGGGAGGCATCTGTCACGGTCGTTGATGACAGCTTGAGCTGGCGCGGAACATAATAATAATAATAATAATGATGATGATGGTCTCTTTCACAGTTTCACGTATTTTTCATCAAAAACGCGTGGACCACTGTTGCACGTAATAATCAATGTACGGTGACGTAGAATACCACACGCGGCCATTGAAAGGGAAGGTCGAGGGTTGCAGCTTGGGCAGTGGAGGTATGTTTGCATTTTCTCTTTTCTCGTTGCTTGGGGATTGTGTCTTGGGAGGGAAGGGTTTTAATGTTACTGGGGTTCTTATGCTTTGGGCAGGTGATAGATAGAGAAGAAGAAGAATAGTGGAAAAGGAGGTGAAAGAAGGAAGAGTAGAACATAGGAATTTTGGAACAATAGGTAAGTAATCTCTATTTTTTTTAAGTAATTGTATTTAGTAAAACAAGTAGAAATAATTATTGTTGGTGTTCCAAGTGACTTTTATTCACCTATTAAGTATTTTGGTAGATTTTTGAACATGTCATTAAGTATGCCAGTAAATATGTCAATTGTATCGGCACAGTATGACATGAATTTTGTGTCGTGTCAGTACGGCCTACAAAGTCAACAGGTCGACTCAAGTATGACACAAAAAATACTATTTGTATCAGTCAATGACACGATATTGATTGACACAATTAATTTATTATTTATATGTATTTAATATTTAAATAATTAATTTTTAAAAAATATTTACTTAATTAACAAATAACAACATTCAATATTCAAGTATTAATCATCAATATTTAAATTTAATTCAACAATCAACATAACAACATTCAACATTCAACAATTTAATAAATAAGACAACAATACATATAATTAAATTAAATTTTTTATTTATTAATGAATTACATATTTTATATTTACATTATTACAAATTTACAATTACATTTAAAAAAAATTTACAACAAAATTAAATTACATTTTTGAAAAACGTACAAATTGAAAAATTACAATGTTTTAATTATGAAATATTTAAGTTTGAGAGTTGCTGTGTAGATTCTTCAACTTGATATTGTTCACGGAGTTGAGCAAGCTTCCAAACTTTACATATATTAATGCTTCTATTATATCTTATTTAAGCTTACATCTTCGGTCATCAAGCATATTGCCACTTATGTCGAAAATATGTTTATAAGCTACTGAAGACACTGGAATTATTAATAAATCTTTTACCATTATTGATAATATTAGAAAAATCATTGATTGTTGTCTCCACCAATCTAAAACATCAAATATATTTAAGTTAGAATGTTGAGTAAATAATAATGATTGGTGATTGGTTGAATTAAAGTAATTAATTCTTATCTAGATACTATAATATTATAATTGTATGATGATGATGATATTGGAATATCTTCATCAAATCTTGGATCTTGTAAAAATACTCAAGAATCTGAAGATGGTTTAACATTTGATTCTTGTATTGTGGACATTGGTGGAGAAGAATATTCTATTCTTAATCCATATCTTTGTATGTATAAATCAAACATTTGATTTAATTGTTCTTCTATTGTATTAACATTTAATCCTAAATCTACACCTAAACCTATTTGTATTCCCCTAATTAATTTAATAGCATATCTTATTTTACACCTAGGATCTAAACATGCACTCAAAATATATAATGTAGGGATTTCATTCCAATATTTTAAAAATTTTGTTTCATCCTATTTACTATTGGTTGGAAAAATGGATATATCTCGTATTTATTAAAAACTCATGAAATATCATATAAATGAGGCAACACATAGACAGATGTAGAATAATAAATTCCTAATAATCTAACCGTTGTATCATAAAAAGGTTTTAAAAATTCAACAAAATATTTTACAATTTTAAAATGATCATCATTTAATTGTTGTTGATAATCATAACAATGATGACGATTATACATAGACATTATTGGAATTTCATATGGTAATACAATTTCTAATATTAAATATAATGAATTTCATCTATGTTGAACATTTTAAAAAAAATTATGTGGCATTTCAAAAGAATTACATGTTTCATCAAATTATTGTTGCCACTTTCTTGAACTAATTATAAAACTTACAGCATCCTTAACAATTTCAATATAAATTTTAATTTCTTTTATACTTGATTGTACAATAATATTAATTATGTGACACATACATCTTTGGTGAAATAATTTAAAACCATTTGATGGACTTATTCTAGTTTTAAACATTGGTATTGCTGTAGTATTATTAGCTACATTATCAAAAATTATACTACCTATTTTATTTTTAATTCCATATAAATCAAAAATGTTCATAATGTTTGCAAAAATTGTTTCAATATATGTAGATGTTGAATTTTTCTAAATTCTATAAAAAAAATTTGTAAAATCTAATTTTGATCAATATAATGTGCAGTTATAACTATGTACCCATCCTTAGTTCTACCCGACCAAATATCTGAAGTGCATGCTACATGTCATTATTGTACTCATAACATTAATAAGTTCTAATCTAAGCATACTAAATGAATTCATAATATCTAACCTAATAGTATTTCTAGATACACGTTTATATGGACAATATGCTTTACTAATATATTCATAAAAACGTTTATTTCCTCCAAAACTTATTGATAAATCTTCTTAACAAATAAATTTAGCATGCAAGTCCCTAGCCCTTTCAGAATCATAAGTCTATGAGGTAACACTACCCTTAGGAGTAAAAGAAAGTTGGGTTTGAATGGTTTTATCCTTATTCCTATTTTTACATGTACTAATATGCCTAGTTAAATGGACCTATACCGCTAGACGTTTTTCAAGAAAAGTCAGTATTACAGAGGTTGCAGAAGGCTCATTCCTTTGAAGTGCTGTCTACCATAACTTTCATCATTATTGTGTACTTTGACTAAATGGAAGCTCTCTTCCGAGACTTCATCGATGACACAGTTGAAGTTGAAGCTCTAGTAGTCTTCATTGACGATGCTACTTCAGCTTCAAGAAAGCTTTTTTCAGGATATTTGTAGCTCCAGAACTTCTCAGGTAATAGGCCATTATTTGTGATTTGTGAAATGTGAATTGAGTGAGAAAATTTGAGAAATTGAGAATTGAGAATTGAGATTGAAGTGGAGGAGATGAGGAGTTGGGTGAAAAAAAAAAACCCAACTCCCTCAATTTATAGAGAAAAATTGACGCAGCAGCCGGTCGTTGCACCTGGTCGTTGGCCACCCATTGTGTGGAAGTGAGCCGCCCATTGGTCGTTGGACACAGCAACCGGCCACCCGTTGTGCAAAAGCAGGCCGCCTGTTGGTCATTGGATGCGACAGTCGACTGCCCGTTACATGTCATGCTCATTGCACGCCAACTTTGAGGACCTAACTGTTGCACCTTGCACGCCATGACGCTAACCGACCATTGCACTTTGGCTCTTCCTCTTCTTCTTCTTATCTTCTTCAGACTTTAGTTCTTCACTTCTTCCAATCTTCCCTTCTTCTTCTCTCATCTTCTTCAGTTCTTCCCTTCCCCTCTTTGGCTCTTCTTCCTGGGACCCGACTATCGACCCAATGACCTGGCGATCGACCCAATGACCCAATGGCCGGCCTAGGCACTTCGACTCTTCCTTTTCTTCTTCTTCTTCTCTCCTCTTCTTTAGTTCTTCCCTTCCCCTCTTCAGCTCTTCTTCCTAAGACCTGGCGTTGCAACCTAACTGTCGGCCCAATGACCTGATGATCGGCCCAGGCACTTCGACTCTTCCTCTTCTTCTTCTTCTCTTCTTCAGATTTCAGTTCTTTACTTCTTCTAGTCTTCCCTTCTTCTCTTCTCTTCTTCAATTCTTCCAATCTTCCTTTCCCTTCTTCAGCTCTTCTTCTTGGGACTCAACGTCGCGACCTGGCTGTCGGCCAAATGACCCGGTGGTTGACCCAGCTCGCCCACCCGCGCACACGATCGTTCCCCCCTCCCCCTGTAGCCCCCGCCTGCGACCCGACAACCATTCACCTAGCCAACCCGCACGACCATCCCCCTCGCCCCCTTCGACAGCCCACCTCGTAGTCTCGTGCTGGGCCAAACTGTACCTATTTCGTGCTGGAATTTGTGTCGTGCCGACACAACACGAACTACCTGGGAGTCCTACCCAGGTATGACCCACGACACAAATAATTATTCGTACTGTGCCGAGCCGTACTAGGCCGACCCAACACGACACGATTGACAAGTCTATATGCCACATTGTTGGATTTATTGAGTATGCCACATTGTTGGATTTATTGAGTATGCCACATTGTTGGATTTATTTTGTAGAAATAAAAAATAATGTGTATTGTTGTACTTCTTAAAATTTAATTACTTTGAGTAGTTTACTTTATATGTTGATTATTTATTTATTTATTTGGATTTGAAACATTTTTGTACTTTAAGAGTGGACTCTACATTTTGATATAATGGATTTACAAATGTGTATGTGATTATGATGGCTATGACAAGGATCTAGCCATACGGGGTTAAACTGTGGTATTATGTGTATAATTATTTAACTAGTCATTTTTAAACATTTGGGCTCTGTCGTAAGGATTGTATGTGGTCTTAGCCATGAAGTGTAATTATAAATGTGAAGTTGTGAATTTTAGAAATTTATGAAAGTTATGAATATGACTAGTCAACTTAGTAAATATATCGAACATTTTGCATATAGCTAATTTAGCACCGATTATTATTTTATTGGGACATTTTACTTAATCTTTTTATTTGGAAGCATTTGAAATCTTATAGGTCGATTTTCTTTCCTTACCTTTATGTGGCGATACTTGAGGGAAATAGTTGATACTTATTGGGCTTTAGCTCATTCTTTTGTGTATATATTTTTTTAGGTCTTGAGCAGTAAAGTTGGGTGACAAGTAACAAGCAAAAGATTATCTTTTAAGAAGTTATTTTCTTTTAAAAGGTTGAACATGTTTTAATTGAGTTTATGTTGTCTTTGATTTATGAGTATTGTAGACAATTTAGTTATTGCCAAAGTATTTGTGGAGTGTTATGGATATTATGTCTTGTGTTGTTTGTGATTGGATTTAGTTAAGCCTTTTTCAAGTGCCATAGTCTTGCAATATGTAAGGGAAATTTTAATTCACATTATTTGCTTTGAAATGTGACTTTTTTTCCCCTTTATTGCGGTGGTTGTGCATTCCAATATTTTTGGAGCGTGACAGTATTTGTGAATAAAAATTTATATAGTACTAATAACATATAAGAAGTTGTGAAAAAAGGAAAAACCTCTCACAAACATACCTATAGTTTTTATTTAGGATTAAGTTTAAGATTCTTTCACTTAAAAATCAATAATGCATGCAGCTGCTTCAGTGGGCGGGGACCTTTTGGAATTGGACTGGGCTTTGAAAGCAGGGACAGTAATAAGTGAAAAAAAATTTAAAACAATATTGAAGGAGAAATTAAGAGAAAAATAAAAATTATTACGTAAGCGTAACATATGGTGCATTTAATAATAAAAAAGTACTAAACGAAAGTGAAAATTCACGTTCGTTATTCATAATGTACTTGAACAATCTTTAGATTGAGAAGAATATACGAGTAAATACTAAAATGTAATGAATATATTCATAAATTAATTCACCAAATATAACGAACTAAATATGCCACGTTTAATTGTGTTGATACGACTAAATATAATTTAACTGTTTCACTAACCGACTTAATATGATTTGATAGACTTGGATTTTTACGATTTTGTGTTGTGCTAGTGCATGTGTCGATACAACATAATTTTGGCTTCCATTGCATTTCGTGTGGTGCTGTGCTAACATGCACCACAGTTATATGGAAGGAACTTTTTGTGTTTTTTCAATTTTCTTATAAAGAGTTAATTCATAAATTAACTCACCAAATATATATGATAACATCTTTACTTGAATCAAGAATCAATATTTAATCTAAATGTTTTAAAAAGTTACCGTTTTCTATTAAATTCGAGATTTTTGTATGATAATCAAAATATCCCAACAAAAATAACTTGAATTAAGTTAAAATTTGAATGCATATTTGAAATTAAGTTAATTATGTAATCATATTTAAATTTAAAGGATAGTGATAATAAGAGAAAAATATCGCTAACAAATTTCTTAAGGATGCATAATTATATACGTATTATCTAAAATTCTATTGTGTATAGTATAGAAAAGGATTTCGTTTGTTTTCTTGTTGAGAACATGAATTAAATTATTATTAAAATAAATATTTATATATAAAAATTTATAACTACACAAAAAAAATTTACTTCTAAATCTAAAAATCACTTTTAAATTCGTAATAACGTGAATTCTTGAGATAATTTTTTTATATTAACTTTATCGTCAATTATATTAACATTAAAAAATAAAATATTAGTATTAATATTAATTATTTAAATATTAAAAAAATATAAATATATTTACAATCATATAAATTTATCGTGACTCGTAATTTAGAATGACTCGATCATTAATGTAGAAAAAATACATTTACAAAGGAAATTATAAAAATTATTTTTTACTGTTTAAAAAAGCTGTTGTAAACGCAGCCTAGAATTAAGCTAGGGCTTCAATTCAAACGTCGCCACTCTTATTCCGGCGGTTGGACTGCTTACACCTGTCAGATGATCTGCTCGCTCTCTCCGGCGAAGGCCAGCGGCGGAGGGTAAAGAAGAGCATCCCCCGCCAGTCAATCCCCTCCGCCAAGCCCCTCCCCGTGCGGCGAAATCTTCTCCTTCGTTCACGTTTAGGGTTTCTTAATAACGACCTGCCCAATGCTGGAGCGTCGCTCCTCATCGCTGCAGCAGCAGAGGCAGAGGCAGAGGCAGAAGCAGAGGCAGAACGGGGTAGTAGTAGATTCCAAGCCATGGATCTCCCAGTCCGAGCAGCAGAAGGCACAGGGACAGTCTTCTTCTCTGGCATCTTTCTCGCCGCGTCGACCTCCACCTTCTGTGACTGAGGAGCCCTCAAATGCCGCTGGAAATTGTGGGAATATGGACAGGGTTCTCTTCAATAACCTCGTCGAAATGGTGCCGCTTGTCGAATCCCTCATGGTATGGAAAGATGCTTACCTTTGCTGAAATATTTGAGATTTGACGTTCTCATCGTTTCTTCCTCTGATTTTATGGCTCGTGGATTTTAGGATCGAAGGGGAAATTCGTCCTTCACACGGAGGGCGTCCATGATCTATACTCCAGCACCGTCCAGAAAGAAAAAGGTGATATATAGTCCTCATCTATTGCCATTTTCTCTCTTTTTTTAGTCTTATTTTGGAAACTTCCTTTTTGGTCATCAGCCTATCTGAATTAATTGATTATATTACGTGTTGGCCCATGCTTTTTTACCTTTTGTTCTAAAATGAGTAAGATGGGTCGTTAGGTTCTGTGATACATGAGTTTCGTGAATGCGGGCTTCTGATTTTCGTAGGTGGCGTTTGGCCAGGAATCCAGGCTACTGGGTTAATGGCATTAGTGTTCCAATATCCCATTTTTAGCACTGTTCTCGTACTGGTTGTGTTTTTTCAAGATGAAATCCGGCTCCCCAGTGAAATGCTTACCAACAAATGAGTCAGCTCCAGCGGGTGAGTGCCAAGCTCCCACTACTATCCTGTATGAAAAAAAATAAGTGGTCCATCTGCAATGTTGGCGTGGAGAAATTAACTTTTTAAGGGTGTAAAATGACCATAAGATCCGCTGCTTTTGGGGTGTATTTTTGATGTTTTTTTTGGAGATTTTTTATATAAGGTTAATAATGTAAAATCATGTTTAGATTATTTTTATCTTCTAAATATCACTCCACGCTACTATCACTCTCTAATGGTAACAGCTCTACCATAAGGTAGTTATAGTTGTAATTCCCACTTTTTAAAAGTCCACAGAATCTACAAACAAACATAACCTAAGAGTCTCTGGCTATTCCATCCTGTGGTCTAGACTTATTTATTCATTCTTTGTTGTTTTTATGTATAGGTTATTATCATAATTTAAACATATTTTTGACTTCAGAATATTATTTTTGTATGGAAATTATTTTTGTTAATTTTTGAGTTAGCATGTCTAGCACAACAACAATTTGAGCTATAATCTTACTATGTAGGGTTTGTCGCATGTATCCCTTTTTTTGTATTTCTATCTACGGTCACATTTTTTATCAAAATATATAAATTTAATTTTTTATAATTTCTAACCAAGTAGTTTTAGGTCTATCTCTACTTCTTTTAATTTCTTGTATGCTAATTAATTTTCCTCTCTTAACTAGTGCATTCCATAATCTCCCAAGGATACGATCAACTCACCTAAGCCAATTCTTTTCTGATCTTGAATTGGTGCAACTCCTACTTTATTTCTAATAAAATCATTTTTAGCTTATCACTTATAGTTTTAGGACTTGTTCATCTAAGCAGATGCTTCTCAACAACACTAATAGTATGTTTAGTATATAATATAAAAAAAAAAAGACTAAATCCTTATCAAGGGTTAATCATTGTTGATCATATTAATCATGTTGTGCCAACCCAGCCCAACCTGCCAACTGACTGGTCAATTGGGTTGATGGGCCTAGTCGTTGGGCCTTTTGACATAGTCCACAGCTTGCTTGGCCCTGGGCATTCTGCTTGCAATCTGCCGCATTTGGTAAAAAAATCCAGACGTGTCACATGTTAAGAAAGCCTTGTGGGAGCAGCTTGTAGAAGCAAACGGTGATTAAGTATAGGAAGATGGGATATTGCCATTCCATTTCAAGTTACTGGCTTTGTTTTAGTTGTCTTTTAAGACTGGTTACCATGGGAAGCTTGGTAGTTTCTTGATGCTGCAATATCTGCTGTGGTGCTGTTTGCATGACATCTTTGAAAACTATCTTCTATTTCTAAAAATTTGTTGTCCGGTTAAGGAAGCTGTAATTTGTAATTTTATTAATAAAAAGATGAAGAATGGAACCAAGCATGAAACTTGTTATGGCGGAAAAACTGCAGAATATTGAGCCTAAAAGTCATGAAGCTACTCAGACAGCCTCAACGAAAAAGAATAGGGCAATTGCAGATAATACTTCAGACAAACAAACTGCTGCAGACAACCAAGAAGTTGGGGATGATGGCTTTTCAATATTCTCAACAAGGTCATTGGTAGCAGAAAAGGGGAGAGAAGATTTATATATGTTAAGGGAACAGGTGGATGAGCTGCAGAAGAAGTTGTTTGCCAAGGATGAAAGCCTAAAATCTGCCGAGAGTTCCTTAAAATCTGCTCAGGCAGCATTAGATGATTTAAAACAACAGCTTGTTGAGAAGGATTCACTGGTCAAATCTGCTCAGTCACAGTTACATAATACAAAGGTAATCAATATTTCTGTTTTTTTTCTAAAGATTGAATTTATTCAGACTACATCATTGATAATGGCACTTTACCCAGAGATATGCTTAATAAATATCTGTAAAGAAAAACTATGGTTGTGACTCCATATTTGGTAATATTATCAAATTCATCCAGTTGCATGACCCATAATAAAAGTCAACAAACAAATTTTTACTCTTGCTTACCACAAGAAGATTTGGGACCTATGGTTGCTCCAAAAATGGGTGTGCGGAACAATTTTCTAGTTCCAACATGCTTTCACCTCATAAACTTAGAAAACTAAAGATATCCTGTAAAATTCAAAGGTTATCTGGTCAAATCATTAGAGAAAATAGTATAGTTTTTGAACAAAAAAGAGCAATTCGTAAATATAAGAGCTTTCATTGTAAAATCAAACTCCACTAGCAAGGATTTGAGACATCATCTCATAAATTGTTTGTCATAAAATGATATTTTACCTCTACATTAGTTCTAGAAACAACATTCTGCTCCAACAGGTTGACAGAGTATTTATAGTTCCATTATGAGAGGTGGTAGGTGAGAGGCATTCAACCAGTGATGGACACATGATAGTTCGTGATTGGTTGGAGTTGATTGTTGGTGAGTGAGAGCTGGTGACACCAGCTTAGGTTGATCAGGCTATCATCATGGTTTGTGGCTTAAGGAGACTGAGACTGTGGTCGGTGATAGGTAAGTTGGATCACTCGGTTAATCTAAAGATTCTTGATTGGATGAGTGGTCTTGTACCTAGGCCAGGATACATATCTTGAGGGTGGATCTGGGTTGAGATATTTGTATTAGTCTTCATAAGCCACATCTTTCACATTTGAAGGATCATGTGTAAAGTGTTGGATCTTATGATTAGCGTTAGTGAACGTCTCAGGCTGTAGATCATAAGAGATTTTTTATTCAGTTTTATCAAGTTACTGATCAATTTTTTTATAAGTGACTCATGAGACATCAATGATGATGTCATCTTCATCAACTGAAGCAAATCAACAAGAAAAAAATATTATCAGCATAAACAATGATTGTGAGTGGTTGAACAACCCTTGGATAATGTATGATGGACTGGGTGGATATTAGTGATTGGTGGCGGCATGGGGATGGAGTGGGTTTGTGGTGGTGGTAAAAAGATGATTAAAGACTAAAATTGATCATTCCATCTATTACTAAGAGAGAGACATTTCGTTTTTATAAGGTGGCTAATTACACAGATATCTAATAAATAACAATCCATACACACCCATATGGTAAAGTACGATCTCTGAGACTAAAATTGGCAATGTTACCTTGCCATTCTCATCTATAATATATATATGGAACTTTGTTCTCTACAAGAAAAAAGGATTGCATGTGGTCTGTATTCCTTGGTATGTCCTAGGAAAACAAATGTAGTACCATGGAGTTAGTAGGGAAGTGATACTAACTATAAGGAGTTGATGTGGTCCATGTGATAAAAGAGGCAATTGCCAGTGTTGGAAGACTATTGATGGAGAGGGCATAAGGTATTGGTGAGTGTGAGAAGTGGATGTGGCAAGGGTGGTATGGAGTGGTACGGTGCTGAGGAGGAAGTCTTAGTGGTTATCAACAGGTTTGAATGTGAAAAATTCTTTCAAGAGGGAGAAAGATCAAAAGAAATCAAGGGATGTTTTAGGATGCTTTATTGGAGGAAGTGGAAGAGAAGACTACAATTAAGAATTTTTGGAGACTTATCTTGCGGTGTCATTTTAGGAGCATCGTCTTTGCTAAGTCTGCTAAATATTGTACGTTTTTTAGAACTCCCTGTTCAAATATTGCAAATTGCCGTTTTTCTA
The DNA here is from genome assembly GCA_024699675.1 of Amphibolis antarctica. NCBI lineage: Eukaryota > Viridiplantae > Streptophyta > Magnoliopsida > Alismatales > Cymodoceaceae > Amphibolis > Amphibolis antarctica. Next base: position 41,029 of record JAMKPZ010001036.1, on the reverse strand, counting down.
GTAGTAAGAGGGTGAAAATAGTTAGTGCTGGATGGTCAGTTGGTTACGATAAATAGAGTGAGATTGAGTGAATCATCAAGATTCAAGAATCACCAAACAAAACATTTGCCAAAGGTTATTTGAAGGAGTGCATAGCTTCTGACTGAAACACTCCTAAATTTCTATACAATATTTAGAGAAATTTATAATAAATTTCTCCCAATAGGGCAAGTGCATGGCTATAATCAGAATGTTTCGTAAAATCTTTCTAATGACAAAAAGAAATGTGCATAATATTTTCATCACTCTTTACATTTACTTTTTTTCAAATACAATACAACTCATCTACAATTTTTCACTCAAATGTATAACTCACTCCTTAAATACTTTGCTTACCAATTTTGATTGTCAGATCATTATGGATTAATGCCAATCTTCACAGTGGCTTACTTGCCTTCTAGATATTTCTGTCAAGAGTGAAGACTGGCATTGATTTTCTGTGATGAGTGAAGATAAGACTCAATAACCTTCTAAATATTTCTCTTTTTTCTCTTAATTTTGAATTTCTCCATTCCATATTAGCTAATTAGCCATACCATGTGCCATGTCACTTGCCACGTGCAGTTGATTTGCATTTTTCCTCCTCAATCTAGGAAAATTACAAAGAGAGTACATAGCACACGCGTTAAGTAATCTGAAACAAAATTTATTGTTAAATTGAATTTATTTTAAAACTTAATTGCATTTTTATTGTTTGAAAATACTCAAAAAATACAATTTGACCTTGAAAATTTTCCAAAAATTCTAGAAAATTCCCGAAAATAATTTTATTTTTTCACTAAATTCATGGAAATTATTGGAATTTACACTTCAAGTGTAAAGGATCTAACAATAAGGATATTTATCCCACATCGCATTTCTTTGTTATCTGATTTCACTATTTCATACATCATTTATTTTTGGCAACCTATTCTTACTTTTCATCTGTATTTGCATCAAAACCGGCAATTTTTTTTTCGTATTTGCTTCTATTTAGGTCAATGGATACCTTTGTGTATATTGTGTTTTTTGCAGATCAAGCTGGCTGACAAGCAAGCCGCATTAGAGAAAATGGAGTGGGAAAATAGAGAGGCAAATAGCAAAGCTGAAAATCTTCAGCATAATCTGGCTTCTGCAGATTTTGAGATTGGTGCTTTCATGCAATTTTTTGAAGAATTATCAAAGAATCAGTCAGTTGCAACACTTGACGAAAGCATTATTTGTTTTGATAATTTTGATTACCTTCCGAGCATAGTAAGATCACCGTTCTTCATTGATATTTTTATATCTTCCTTGTTCTCAAATATTAAAAATATGAGCTTCCCTGGCATACTGTTAACTAGAGTCTAGAAGAAGGATGTGCTTGACAGTTTATGACAGGAGATCCTTTTGCTTGTTTGGACTTCTTTTCTTCTTTGTGTAGTTGTTCCATTATATCATAAAATAAAATGAGAAAACAATAAAAAAAATTCCATGACTAACTCTTCGAGACTAATTGACTTGTTTCTAGCAGGATATCGATGAAGCCGCAATTGAACAGGCGAGATTAGCATATGAGGCCGCGCTTGCTTTTGCAAAGGATAACCCTGGCGAAGAAACTTTGGCCCTTGCGTCAGAGGCAAGAATGAGACTACACTCTTTTGTTGTTTGAGTCTCTCTCTCCCACTCTATATCTATCTATTTTTATCTCTCTCTCTATTTTGCCAGTGTGTGTTCTGTGGCATTTTTCTGAAATCGGTAGAAAGCTGTAGACGCCATTACAATTTTAATATGAATGGAGAATATGAACAACGGTCTCCGTATGTGTATGTGTATATTTGCACAGCCTGTTTGTCATCTTCGGGCACATGTTTTATATATTGAAGCAACCAATTTGTGGCCCGTGTTGCGTTGCACTCTGCCCCACACTTGTTAGTATGGAAATACGAAAAGCTTGTCTAATCATATAACTTTTACCTCAATTGTAGGGTATGTTTATTTTACAGGTGAGGTAAAGTTTTTTTTTTTTTTAATTGTAAAATTTACCTCAATTGATAATGATAATTTTTATCGTAAAATATTAAAATTATTTAATAAATGTATTATATATTATAACAATATATAGTAATTATTGTCGATGTATAGTGTTTACTTTTTAAACAAATGATCCTCAGAAAAGAATACCATCACTTATTGCAATTTTAGTTTTGAGATTATAACTTGGAGATTGTGGTCGACAAATACAATGATGTCTTATAATAGAGGATGTGGAGTCGTGCGTTATTTATTTTTCACTTACCTTAGTTTTTAAAGCAAGTGAAATGTCGATAAATCTAAATTCCATGGAGAGTTAATTCCATACATCTTACAACAAAAAAAGGGAAAAAAATATTTGTAACGCTGGAACAAAAATGAAAACGTCTGGGAGCTTTATTGACTTGCCTCCTCGTCATTTTGATTCACGGAAGTTCGCAAATCATCAATAAAATATGGCCAGCCGATGGAAGCTACGAATACGACGATTTTAAACGAAAATGGACCATCCAATTTGATAACGAGATTTTTTACCTATTTTTTTATAAATTTGTATATATCATTATTATTATATAAATTTTCATTTCATAATTTACTATATATATATCTTGTGACTATTTAATTAATTTACTGTATATTACCATATTATATAATAAATACAATTAAAAAATTCTACAACAAAAGAGTGACTAATTTATTTAAGATGTTTCTCGTGAGCATTCGGTGAATTTAAATTTTTTTTAAATTCATAAGTGAAACCTTGTTACGTAAAACATAGTACAATTAAATATCTGTGACATAATATCCATAATTAAAATAGATATTGTTTTTTTAACTGTCTCTAAAGTGCATTTGTTTTCCAGAGTTTTAACTCCTGATGCTACTAAAAGCAGTTATTAAAAAAATCAAGTAATTATGACAGATCTTGTTATTGTAGTAACTCCTAACTTTTGATGTTGTAGCTCCTCCCACAAGTTATTTTTGCACAGCTTATCGTGACTCCTTGCATCAAATTTAAAAGATTTGAACATCCTTTCAATTCTAAAACATTTACATATATTCTTACATAATCATTTACATATATTGTCACATAATTTAAAATGTATATTTTAAATTTAACATTTAAAATATCCTTAATGATAAAAAATATTTTTAAAATAAAATATCATGATTAACGGTAAATAACTCATCAAATATTAATTACAACACTTTTTAAAAAAATACACCATTCAAAGGTAAAATTGAAACTTTATAAAACTTATTATTTCAACAAACAAACAAAATTCTTAAATTACAGTTCCTTCTTTCAAGCATTACTCTTTAGTATTGCTACAGTATTACTTTAAGAGTTAAGAGTTGGTACCTTGGAAGTAAAATAAACTCACATTAGGTATTGAAATTTACAATTGTTTTCTAAGATTGGAGCATTAATTTCAGGTGGTTGAACTACAAGTCTATGGCTTCAGTGAATAATTGAACTAATCCATAATTAAAATGGAAATGAATCATTCAACCACTAATTCAACCTGATGTGAAGGACTCCCACCAGTTGGGACAGATATCTATGATGCAACTTGATACCTAAGTGCTACAAAAATGTTTCTCTTTTACATACATCATCATTGGCCACGTTACTGTTCTACATTTAACAATAAGAAAGGAAGCACAAATATTTCTATGTAGATGCAGTGTTGTCCTCATGTCAAAGGAAAAAGGAAATAGCTCAACATGTCTAGCTGTACTGTTCAAAGTCAATCAATTTCCATTATGTGCTGTTCAGATTCTTATCCTACTACTGATCAATGCTTAATACTTTTAACATTCCATTTTGCTTTTGTCTACTTGGTGTCTCATTTTCTCAACTAGCAATAGTTACTTTTCATATGCATACATATACGCTCAAATTTTCTACGGTCAACTTGTCCTACAGTATCAGTGACCATGCCCACAATTGTGCTGCGTAGCATTCAATTAAAGAACAACTATATAACTTATTACTGAATCGGTAAGCTACTAAGCTGTGGAAGGAGAGACCAGAAAGAATATCTTGGTGCTCAAATAACAATAGATGAGGTAAGAAAGTAACATTCAAATTAAAATTCTAAAGTAAAGTTAGAGAAACCGAGGCTTTTTTTAAACCTGCATAGCTAATATACTTTGAGAATATATTGTTACAGAAAAAATACCCAAAAATTCAAGATGCAAGCACTTACAGTACAATATCCATGTGACAAGGCACGTAATGACCACCTCCTATGCCAAAGTACTTTATTACTACATGAGGCACAAAAATTTCAATAGATTAAAGCAAATAAGTGATTGGGACCTGAGAGGCACCATCTTTTGGAAAAGTGCATCGACATTCTCATTGTGCAACAGCACAGGAAAATTGTTTTTTATGAGTGTAGAAATCCATAGGTCTAGCCATACAAATCCAACGTGGGATTTATTTTTCCGAAGTAAATTGACTGCATTTAAAAATCAAACACCATACTTGGTCAACTTTCCCAGGAAAAAACAAGATGGGATCATGGGCAAAGATGCTGGAATTTATATCTAATAATAGAGGACAGAATGTAATCAGATTCTCAAGAGGTTGTTATAGCAGAAGCCGCAGTAGCAGTGGACATTGTTAAGTACTGGAAGCTTCTGAACACTAATCTTTGTGTAATTTACCAATTAAAGGAAAAAAGTCTCCAATACACTTGTCTATGATTTGTCGATGGTGAACCAGTCATCTTAAAGGACCAAATTCAATTGCTTGAAGTGATATATGGCCAAGATATAGATCCCTAACATGTTGATTGCATAAGACAATTTTTTCTCCATTCAAACATAGATGGATGGCTGCTGAAAATCCAGTATTCCATCCAGGGAATTTTTGTTTTTCTTTCACTTGGAGTGTGTATATATTAGGAGATCTAACTTGACATCCCAAGGCAAAACATGTCAACTGTTGTGATGGGACCTCAACCCTTGCAAGAGATAGCATGCAGAGACCACTGTAAGAAATCCCATACATTAATGCCTCGTCATCTTCATTGGCCATTGGGATGGACGAAATTGATGCCATGTCAATCTCAAGATCTTCCGTTACAGGAATAGAATTAAGCTCCACCTCAAACTGTTTCTCTATCAAACTTTCATGTATCCTATGCTTTGATGCAAGTGTCTTGATACAAGATATCTGGATAAATTTAACCATCAAAAGCTTAAGATCTTTGAAATTATCATATTCTGAGTACCATTTTAACCAACGACGAATCAGCCCAGAAAACCAGTATATGATAAGAATGTCATCTTGTAACATCAGTGCCGAGACATGCCGAGGATACCCATTAGTATTAACCATACCATAGTACACAATTTTTTGTTTTATGACACTAATTGGTGCTTCCACCTTTGTAATGGTGATTTGGTCTGCATTCTCATTAAAATCAGATAGCAATGCAATAACAGATGCTGACTCAGATGAAACATACTCAGCCACATACTTCTGAAAGTTAAAGAATGAATCCTTGAGATCTTTAGGCACAGCTGGCTCAGCTATGTACTTGGACAAAACTGATCCTGCACAAGCTTCGGCTTTGGAATTTATATCTTGTAGCCATATTTTTAATAAGTATTTAAACCAGTGGTCAGTTTCCATTCCTTTCTTACGGAAATGGGATATCTTATCCAACAGTGGGCTGCTAAGCCCCAACTGCTTAATTTCAGATTCTTTGATCCTTTTTAAACCATGAGCCAGCCATTTCTTTCCTATTCTAACCATGCCAGCATTCCAAGCCTCTTGTTTCTGTGCAGAAAACAAACGGATCTTATCCTTCAATCTGTGCACAGCCCTCATTGTATTACATTCTTTAGTACCAGAATGAACAAGTATGCCAAGAAACTGTATCCCAGAAGAGTTATCAACTGCCGCTAAAGCTGACTTGTCATCAACATGTATACAGAGGGAGCTTTTCAAATAGTTTTCTATCTCATTCTTTAAACTATGTGCAATATCTCTGGATCCTGAAACAGCAATAAATAATTCATCCATGTATCTACAAGCATGCAATCTTAAACCAGAACCCTCAGGATCATTGTCTTTTATCTGTCTTCTAAACCAACGACGTAGACTGGAACCTTTTGCAGAACTAGAATCTAAACAAAGACCTTCATATCTCATGAATAATCTAAAAACTTCAGAGTCTAAGTTGTGAAGATAAATGTTCATCAGTATGGGTGACAGAATTCCTTCCTGAGGATGGCCTTGACCCTTTGGGAATCCTCCAAATTCCAAGTTAAGCACTTGAGCATCAAACATGCACTGAATGATGGAAAATAATTGGGTATCTTCAATTCTTTCTGCAATTATGTCAATAAGATTGAATAAAATATTTCTATCAGCTCTCTTTTTCATATGCAAGGTAAACCACCAATTTGCCTGACCAATCTCATGGCAGATGTACCTCAAAGCTGATTGACGTCCTCTGCCACTTCTACAACCATGAGAAATTTTGGAGAAATGTGGCCGGTAAATGATTTCAAGGACAACTCTAATTGCTTCCTGGATTATTCTCAATTTCAAATTAGGAAGAACTAAGCATTCTTTCCTTACACTTTTGCCATAAAATGATATTGTGTTTGCTCCAATGTCAAACTTCCCACTTCTGAGTTGTTCTGCCAATGAAACAAAACAGATGTCATCTCTTTCTGCTATCAAATCAACATTTGAGTTAAGTCTAATTATATCATATGAATCCTGAAGCATGTCGACATTTGCAATAACTTTCTCTATAAGATGACAAAATTTCCCATTTTCATAAAACTGTTTGACCCTTTTTTTGATGTGCATTTCAATTAGCCTTTTTAGTTCCATCCTCGTGCATGCTTTTCTCTTAGAGGGAATGGAGGATTCATCTTGAAGACAAGCTAAGCTTTTGGCCAAAGACACTGGTTGATAATCTTTCTTGCAGCCTTCATTACTAGGACGATCATTTCCAGCTGCACAACCCATAACATTTGGCATGTGTTTGTATCCATGGAAAGTAGTATGCTTTTCATATTCTTGGAGACCGAGTTTCATCTTCTTCACTTTTGTTTTGACAGAGTTAGGGAGTTCTTCTGACATACAGGCTAAATGCTTCACCAAATTCATCGGTCCTAAACCATGTTTGCTCACTTGGGTCCCATCCATCTCATCTGCAGGATGAATGGAACGTTTTGCTTGGGAACACATATCAGAAAAGCATCTTCCTATGTAGAAAAGAAAAATTAAAGTTTTCCTTACAATGTTAGAAACCAAATGCAAAATACAAATCACCAACCAACATTCTAAATCAAAACTAGTTATGTAGAAATGGTGTTTGGTGCGATCACACTAGCAGAACAGCTTATAGAGTTGCAAACTTCAACGAAGTGAAACAATTGGAGACGTTGTCCATACCTTCAACGATGAAAGACCAACTTCTAAATAAGTGTTTACGGAAGATCCTACGGGAAAAATACGTTGCTTCACTTCCCGACATTCTTTTAATCCTGGTGATCGACGGACGGAAATTAGTAGAGTCACCACCAATGAAGCATCTACCCGGGAATTATCAAAGGAGAACAGGGCAAGTGGATACCGCACAACTCTTCAGAGTCATTTTGTCAAACACTTGGTGCTCATGTCCCTGGCGAAATGGCCATTTGGCGACGGAATAGCTTTCTTCAGAGGCGTCGAAAGCAACCGACGAAAGGGTAAACGTCTTGCAGGGAGCGCAGCATGGAAGTGAATCAGAAATGTAGATACTCCGCACTGGGTTTGAGTTAGTAGTCATTCGGAAGGTGGGCTGCGGGGCCGAACTCCGACTCGGAGAATTATAGGTCGACGGAGGTCTTCCAGAGGTAGCGGAAGCGGCGAGAGAGAGCACTGATCTGGCCAAGGTGCTCCGGGGAGAAAATCTGGTGGAGTCTCGGATCAGAGGGGTACCCAAGCCTGTCCTCCGTGCGGCAAGGCACGGCTAGCGACGAGGAGGAGATGAGCTCGCCCGCCTATGATGTGGTGGTACACATGCAAATGCCAATAAACCCAGTAATCCTTTTTTTTTTTTTTTTGAATGATGTAAGATTGTATTAATCGAATTATTTTTATGATTTAGGTTGATTTAATGATATATTATAATTTGATTTTTTATTTCTAGAACCCATAAAGTCGGCTTGATTTCTAGTTCTATTGTAGTTAATTGAACCAAAATATATTTAGTATATATAAAATGCACTACATAGACCTTAAATATGGACGGTTAGATCTCCTTTCTTAATTTACACCTCTCGTTTTAATACCGCATAGATTTTATTTTAATGATATTATGATACGATTAAGGTTTAAGGTTTAAGATTTATTATATAATTTACGAGGGGTTTGTGTCAATGAAATTAAGTGAAATTGAATTAAAAAAAATTTAATTCCATCTAATATATGTGTTTGTACGAATTTTTCTTAACAGAATTCAATTCTTTCACAGAATTTATTTAAAATAGGAGTTCAAAATTCAAGTCCAACCTTCTCCCTTGTGAATTAAGTCAAATCTCTCTGTTCGCCCTTCTTTCATGTGACATTCTATAGCTTTTGTGTCTTTTAAAAAGTTAATGGTTAAATTTTAAAATATATTAATTTTTTACTATTTTTTAAAATAAAAATTAAAAAAAATTCTATCTAATACTGTTATATACACAAACACTAAAATTTTAAATTATGTTCAATTTTACGAGGTACACAAATACCTATTCATTTAATTCAATTTTGACTAAGAAATAAATTCTTAATAATTCATTTTCATCTAAATCTATATGTACAAAGCATCATTATAAATTGGTATTGTTTATTTAATTATTTCTCTTTTAATTAAAAGTTCCTGTTCCTTAGAATACGTTTGTTTGATATCACCTTTTTAAAGTGATTTAAAGTAACTTCTGGAACAATTCAAACAAATAGTACTTATCTTGACACTATAACACCTCTGGTAGATCAACACAGCTGCTCAAAACACATTCATTTTTCGAAAGTACAATGAAGGGATTGCTCCTTGTCGCTCCTACGTGTTCTTTCATCTTCTTCTACGTAAATGACACTCGAAGCCTCCACCCTTCACCTCATGGAGATCACCGCACGCCTCTAGCCTCACCTTGCAGAGAAGGGGAGGCTGTGATGCTAGTTGCGGAGGAAGCCACCCTAGATAGATGAATGTGGGGGAGGAAGAAGAGAATATATATATATATATATATATATATATGTATGTATAATAAATAAATAATTACACATACATATTTAAAGATAAATTTAAAATATTATAAAAATTATTATTTTAACTGTAACTTCAAAACTACAACTTCTTTTTAAAACTATTCTTTCAGGAAGTCACTTCAATATCAATTGAGAAGTTAGAAACTGAAGCTAAAATAACCTGATGAAAGACATTTGATTTGGTCTTCCATATATTTAATTTTTAATTAATTATTTTTTAAGACGCTTGTGGGAGGCTCTTTTTCAAAAACCTTTGATTCATGATGATTCCAACACGGGTCCTCGGATTTATAAATTTTATTATAATTTTTTATGTAATCATTTTCATTAAATGGTATTGTCGAATTTCTTGTCACTGGAAGTTGTGTCCCGTCGAAAAACGCTGAATTGAATGCTGTTGATTTCGAACATCGACGCCTAGCATTTGTAACATTTACAAAGTTATAGATTTCTCACATTTGGATCAATTTGTTGTTAAAATTTTATCTTAAAATTAATTAATAAAAAATAAAAAATTCTTTATATTTTAAATCTAGTTTTATTTTCTATATTTATGTGAAACTATTCTAACGTTCTCCCTTACTTATAATTTAATTTTAATTTTTTTTATACTTATAAGTGTCTACAGGTGGATATATAAAAATTAATTTTGATACTACGTTAAAATTTATCTTAAAATCAATTGATAATTAATAAAAGAATTTTTTATATTTTAAATCTAATTTTATTCTCTATATTTATATTATTCTAACATCTTTATTCACAAATCTCAGAAACCACGAGTTTCACACATCTTTGTTTAAGCTGTGCTGGATTATTTCAACATTCTCAATAATATTTTTGACAAAAGAGTCATTTCTAGAGATATTGTCGTCAAGGTAAGTTTCTTCTTTGTTCTGTTGTTGTCCCCTATTCTAATGTCTGCGTTTAGAGTACATTTTTAAGTGATTTGCTATTTTCATGAATAGAGGAGTTATCCACATTGATTTGTGACCGTTTTTTTAGTTTTTTACACCATTATATGGGCATGACTAATGGGATTGATTGTGCATGTTGGTAACTAGGGCAAGCTCCATCAAACTGTTACTGCCAATTTCTACAAATCTTGGGTAGGAAATGCACAAGACGATTTAGGATGCATGATATCACAATACTTAAAATTAAGGTGTCAAAAGTAGACCAATTTAGAATGCACAATGTTCATTTTGAAAATATCACAATATTTTTGAACTATTTGTTTGAATTATCACATTTCATTCTTGTTGAACTTTCATTTCAAAATTGATTTCTTTACAATGTACTTCCATTATGAAATCAAGTAAAATTTACCTCAACACAATAAATACAATAAAACAGCAGCACTCAACAGAGTACTGCAGATCTTCAGCAGTATATAAGCAAAAAAATTTGCAAGACAGCTGGCAAACTATACTGCTTTAAAGGTATAGAGATTATAGTTACAGCATGCATGCATGCAAAAGGGCATCAGACTGACCGGGATGGGTTGCCGGATCAGAAAAAATCTCCTGGTTTTCCAATTTTGATGTTCTTCTTGGATAGAAATTCTGTGATAGCATTCCTCTGCCAGCCCTTGAAACTCCTGCAAACGGACAGCCATCAATTGCTACTTTTTTCAGATAAGAAAATGGAATCTTGAAGTGGATGTGATTAATAGAATAAACATGGAGAATGTTAGAACCATGAAGGGCAACAGCAAATATATCTCATAGGTTGACAACCAGTCATAAAAAATCATTAAATCTCATGAATATGAATCCAAAATAGTGAGGATTAAGACATTCACCATAGCTTTTGTAAGTTTGTAGAAGTACTATAATTTACAAATCGAATATATCTCATAGGTTGGTTTGTAATTTTGGCTAATACGACCTATAGTATTCCCAGCAAATAATTCCCAATTACTATCGGTCCCACTTACATTTGAAACCATATATCATAATATTATAACCTGTCTCAGAATGAAACCAGATTAGTAAAGTTGCGTTCAAATTGTCCAAAGAAAATGCTTACTTCTTATCCAAATGAGCGACAATTTCTCCATCTGGAAAAGCTGATCTAGTAGACTTGAAAGAAATTTCTATTCCCTGTTTCCATCTTCCACCAATACAATTGATGTCATGTTCATTGTGCTTAGGAGTTTCCATAGGCAAGGAATATCCTGAAAGCAAGTGCCCCACCCAAATATCATCTTTTCTGCAATTTTATTAACACAATGACAAGTTATGTGAGCATTTATCCAGTGAACATATTGTCTGTCATAAATGAAATAAAAAAGAAAAAACAAAAAAATTCACTTGGACAGCAACATATCATGGGATCAAGGTAGTGTGACTGGCACTGTTTTTGAAAACTAAAAAGGAATTCAACATTTGGTCAACTCATTGTTTTTCTGTGATTGGACCATTATTCAGATGGTTGAACTAATCCATAATTAAAATGGAAATGAATCATTCAATCACTTATATTTGAAGTGAATTTGTTTGGGTTTCAAACCATTAGTGACTGATGTGAAGGACTCCCACCCACTGGGCTAGATGTCTATGATGCAACTTCATCTTGATACCATAATGTTATGACACTGCTCTCTTTCATACGCATCATAATTGGCCATGTTAGTCTCCTATATTTAGCTATGGAAAAGGAATTCTTTGATTTTTAAATCAATGGGGAATGGTTTCATGTCTCCCGCCTGTTGGGTTATATATATATATATATGTATCATATATGTGATGCAATTTCAACTTGATACCTAAGTGCTACATTTCTCTTTTACATACATCATCATTGGCCATGTGACTATTCTACATTTAACTATTAGAAAGGAAGCACAAATATTTCTATGCAGATGCAGTGTTGTCCTTATATCAAAGGAAAAAGAAATAGCTCAACATGTCTAGCAGTACTATTCACAGTCAATCAATTTCCATTATGTGCTGTTGTTCATATTCTTATCCTACTACTGATCATTGCTTAATACTATAACATTCTATTTTACTTTTGTCTACTCGGTGTCTCATTTTCTCAATTAGCAATAGTTACTGTTCACATGCAAGCATACATGCTCAAATTTTCTATGGTGTCCTTGACAAGTTCAATTAAAATTTTCAAAGATGGTACGGTCAACTTGTCCTACAGTATCAGTGGCCATGCCCACAATTGTGCTGCGTAGCCTCCAATCAAGGAACAACAATATAACTTGTTGCTGAATCAGTAAGCTACTAAGCTGTGGAAGGAGAGACCAGAGAGAATACATTGGTGCTCAAATAACAATAGAAGAGGTTAGAAACATTCAAATTAAAATTCTAAAGTAAAGTTAGAGAAACCAAGGCTTTTTTAAATCTGCATAGCTAAAATACTTGGAGAATATATTATTACTGAAAAAATACCCAAAAATTCAAGATGCAACACTTACAGTACAATATCCATGTGACGAGGCACATAATGACCGCCTCCTATGCCAAAAAGTACTTTATTACCACCATTGGTCCTGTTGAAGCATAAAAATTTCAATAGCATTAAAGCAAAGAAGTGCTTGAAACCTGAGAGGCGGCATCTTTTGGAAAAGTGCATCAACATTCTCATGGTACAACAGCATGGTGCATTAATTATGAAAGAAGTGTAGAAATCCATTGGTTCAGTCATTCAGAATCCAACATAGGATATATTTTTCCGAACTAAATTGACTGCTTTTGAAAATCAAACGTCATACTTGGTCCACTTTCCCAAGCCACCACCTCCATCAAAACCAAGTCCTTTCCAAAGCAGCTGTACATAGAAAAATAATGGATCATACAAAATATTCAACAATAGCAAGTGGATTGAAAATATAAATCACGTAACTTCAAAATATTCATGTTTCTGAAGCATTCATCATGAAGAATATTTCTCTTCGTTTCAAATTATTTTATTTTATGATATATCAAGTTTTGTTCTCGTAAATGAGAAAATACATAACCTCACAAAATAAACTTGGCTATAAAAGCAAAACGCTTATTATACTTGTGTTGATTGTTATTAATTAGCTATCAAATTTATTTTCTTTTTCCTGGAAGCAGAAATTGCAAATATCACATAGAAGAGGGAAATGAACCAAAGATTAATGACAAATAGAAAAAGATTGACTAGGATAATATATAATTGACTGAGATATTGCATCAAGAATCAATTATTACTCACAAGATGCAATAGAGATAAAACTCAAAAATCAATATTGTAAGCATCAACAAATTGAAAAGGGGTAAAAAGGTATTTAAGCAATCATTTCAAATAGATTATAAAATCCAAATAAAAACAGTGATCTGCATTGGAAAAAGTATACTTAAAACAATAACTTGTAGTAAACCACCCAACCAAAGCAATCACTTGAGCAGCATCTTGCCTCTTCCAATATTCTTCTGTGCTTCCTGGAGTTGTAAACGGAGTGATGTAAGTTCATAATGACATATTTATTGAAAAGCTCGAAAGTCAAACCTCATTGCATTGTGTGTAGTGCAGAAATTAAAGTAACAACAATTCATGTTATAATCCCACTATGTAAAATTGACCATATGAATCATTTTCTTCAATGCATGTGTACAATAATTAGAGCAACCTAAATAATTCATTTGATGGTCAAAAAAAAAAAAGGAAAAGCTTTGGTTAAGAATATTATCGAGATTATTTTTAAGTAACCCAAATTATCTTTGATGTAAATAATCATCTTTTTTTAAAATAATTCCATCAAGATATTAAGAAATAATAAAATCGGTGTTACTACTACGTCAAAGGCTCAAACTGATAGTAAAGACGCATACCTTTCTTATAAGTGATCAGTAGTACTTGACACGTCTCGAATATAATTTGGCAACCTCACGGACATTACGCATCTACCACGAGGGTGACTGTTGGCTTAGACTCCAACAATCTCCCCCCCAACTAATGCCCTAGGGACTTGAACCTATAACCATCAGGCTTTGATATCATTTGATAGGATCGATACTACCACTATGCCAAAAGTTCGAACTGATAGTGAAAACGTATGTCTTTCTTATAAGCGATCAATAACACTTGACACATCTTGAGTATGACTTGGCAACCCTATAGGCAATACGCCTCCACTACGATGGCGACTGTTGGCTCAAACTCCAATAAGAAAGAATCACCCTTCTAAATAACTTTGGTTCAACAAGACATCCACCAATCCGAAATGCATTTTTCTAGTAATTACAAACTTTTTGATATTCCTTAAGAAAAAATAGGTTATTCTAACTTTTTTAACAATTAATCATGCTCTAAAAACTTAAGAAGTTTTCTACTAAAATGACTCCAAAGGATTGATGTTTTGAATATGTCTTGCTTGGAACTTCACTCTTCCATTGCCTTCAAGATGGATGATGAGTTCACTTGGGTCAGGGGGGATTGGTTTGATTTCCCTCCCACCTTGTGGGAACATGTGTGCTTGCAAAAGAACCTATTAACTTCATCCTAATACTTTACAAATTATTTGTGGAAAAAGCATTTAAGAATAAAATGATGCTGATAAATCTAACGATTGCTGTTTTTTTTATGAGAGATGTATTGCTATTCTTGCAAATGAGGATTATCTAACTTGCACCAACTTCACCTGAATGCCAATCAGAGTGATCTTAATATTCCACAGATACATCATATCAAATACATTTAAGTATAAAAATTATACCAATTTCCACAAACATGGTTGGCGTGTTAATTACAGGTCCATGATGAGTTGCCTCCAAAGTAATCTACAGAATGTAAAATATGACAATTTTATAAAATTGGCTGAATTAAGAAAATCCTATAATCTCATAGCAACAATAAGGTGCAAATAGAATATGAAATGAACCCTGAAAGTGAATAAAGTTGAACAAAATGTTCATTCATCTTGCACTAAAATGTTGACAATCACATGTTTTTCCAAGTTAAGGAAATGTCTATAACATGTGCAAATGTACCTTTACTAACTAACTAGCTGCATCAAGTTGCTAACCTTTAGCATTTTGTGTATTAGGCTTATATTATATGTATGTGTGGTTATTTGGTAAACGAATATTCATTTAACTTCAATATCTAATCTACCCTATATATACATAATCTTGTTCAGTGTAAAATAATCAATTATCATCGTTTTTTCTCATTTCACATGGTATCCTAGGATCTACTGCCACCTGCCCCGCATAAAAGTCACCAACCCCACCACCCCTTCCAGCACCCTGTGCTGCTTCTTCCCATCCTTGCCAGCCCACTTCTAGTGAGCACTGTCCAACAGCCTTAGACAACAATTTTCAAACCTCTCAATATTACCCATGAATTAACCTTGCTTATGGAATATTTGTAATTGTGAATGAAAAATAATGCTTGAATCCACAGGATCACGCACGAGAATCCAGTTGATTGTTTATTGATTTAATTACTCATCTATTTAGTTCATTTAATCATTACTTGTTTATTCCAATGTAGTATTATTAACAGTTTGAAAAAAAAATTATAATCAACAAAAATGTGAGTAAAAAAAGTGGTAGGAATAGTTGTTGGGTGTTACAATGTATCATTTTCCTTATCACTTTATATTTCAAGCTCGTCCCCTCCAACAAGAAAACATGAGTAAAAATTATTTGCCAGCCCCCTTAATCCCCCTGCTTTCGATTCATATCATCGCATGCCTATAGCTACACATTAAAATCTGAAACATGACCAAATAAAGTCGTCTGAAAGCACAGACCTCAAATTCCGGTGTAAGCCCTTCATCTTTGGCAATCCTCTTCAGCAACCTAAGCCATGGACCTATCCTGGGGTTCGGAATCCCTGCCCACGCAGGCTTCCCTCCTTGTGGCGGGACCTCATCCTCACTCAAATGAGGCACCCCTGCAGAAACAAACAACAATCTTTCTCAGGGCCAACCGCATAAGCCAAAGGTTTCGATTTTACCAACCAAAAGGAGGTAAGGAGGACTTCCTATGGGATGGACAGTAAGGGCAGGGCGGTTGGCGACAGCGGCGTGTTTGCTGAGGAAAATGGTCTCATGGACGTCCTCGCCAGTGAACTCCTCCCATCTTCGGTCGAGATCGTCCTCCTCCACGATGCTCCGCTCATGCTTCAGCATTCTCACCCTCCCGTTTACATAGCTTTCTGTTCCCTTCTGAACCAAGAAAATACTAGCTTCTCGTTCTCGTGCTAAATAAGCACAGGCAGAGATAGGCTCGGAAAAGAGGAGGGGATGGAGACAAGACAGACCCAAAGAGAAGGACCCGGATGCCAACCAGGCATGGCGAGGAGCGCGGCGGCCGGCCCGATGGACGCCGGATCGATGGCCGTCACCACCACCAGAGTCACCATTGCTGCACCTAGCCCGTGGAGTCTGGAGAAGACGATCGCCTTCGCTTTGCGTTATCGGCTCCAGTTGTTTAAATTTTTTATAAATATTTATATATTAGGTATAATTTTTGATATTTTTATTTTTATTTTATAATTTTTTTAATTATTTGTTTTATTATTTTTAATTTTATTTTTTTATTATTATTAAAATTAATTACACAATATATAACTTCACAACGTAACTATTGTGTAGATGAAGGCCGAGGTCTTGTACTTCAACCACGGATTCGGGTCGTGGATCCGGATAAATTTGGTGTATTGAGTTAAAATTTTATTAACAGATACTGCCATTTTGCTTTTGAGGATAAGTTAGCAAGCTAAAATACAGAAATTAAAAGTCATACGCCTTTTAATTAGACTATAAGATAATAGTGAATCAACTTTCATGAAAAGTTAAAAGTGATCGGATATTTTAACACTTACATGTAAAGATGTTAATTAGCTTATGTATAATTAAAGTTGATATAATTTAATATAATCAAATCATTTTGTTAACTAATATCATACGGTTAGACAAGTCAAACATAAATTACAATTTAGGTAACATTTGTTTATTCTAGATTACAATTATTTTTAACAAACCGATACAAAAATTTAAAAATGTTGTTGCCGCCCAGGATCGAACTGGGGACCTTTAGTGTGTAAGACTAACGTGATAACCACTACACCACGGCAACCTTCAATAGCAATCGTTTTTGTTAAATGATTCTAAACGTTCCACAATCTGTAACAATGTTACCAACCAACGGTTAACCAAAACTATGAAGTTAAAAGTAACGTTGAGATGGATCAAATCATCCCTAGAGTTCCAAAAAATCCATGAGCCTGCAAAATTGATAATATTCCAAAGAAGAGCTGATACAGTTTGTAAAAATACGAGTGTTTTGTGAAACCTAAGCATGGCAGTAAGCGTTTTCTCTCACAGGTTATGTGAAAAAACCTTACAATATCGTCTGCTTTTTGTATGATCTATAATCTACAGCCAGCAACGAGAGGCCCTGAGAAATTGGTGAATTCAGGAAAAGCAATATGATTAAAAGATCAACTTCTGATTTTTCAAAAAAAGATCAGCTTCCCAAAGGGATCTTTTCTTGTTTCGGAATACAGACCGTGCTGCTGATTTACAGCAAGTGGTGATACATTACAAACTCTGTTACTAATAATCGATATACAGGGGTCAAAAGCTATATACATCACGATACTAAGATTTATCATTTGCATCACTAAACATACATTTCAATCACCTAAGAAATTACGCGCAAGACAAATAAACAAGCCCTCAAAAAATGTCATGCACGATCTGAAGTTCGACTAGTTCGTAGAATGGGAAGCAGCCACCAACCGTTCTTCCATCTGTGATTGACGATCCATTCAATCTCGCGGTGCTTGTTACCGAAATATGTTATTGCTGGGTATACAGAACCCTGGCTACAACTTTCGGACATGATCACACACTAGAGAGTCCGTCACTATTTTAGTCCTACAGAGACGGAATTTTCAATCCGTCACTGTACATACATGGCAGTGTGGTACAATGATACAACATTGCATGATCTGCAAGTGTACAAGTTGAAATACAAAATAATCCATGCTTCCTCCCAAATGATAAGACGTACACTAATATTCCAAGGCTAAATCGACAACATTAAGAAGTTACGCAAAGATTAAACCGGTGAATAAATCTCTCGAAAAATTTGAAGGCTTGAAAGTGGCCTAGCATCAGCATGGAAGGAAGACGAAATCTAACCGCAATCAACCGTTGGGTCCATTATGACTCCTCCACACTGCAAATGCAAGTAGTAGTGGTTATTGTCAAATTCAAAAGTTGGAAAGAAAGCAAGGAACCTACGATATAATCATAAAAGGGCTGTCGACATTTGCCAGCATGAACTGGAGAGGAGGTAAATAACAACAAATGTTTTGAAAACACCACATAAGATCAACTATATGAATCCTTTTCTTTCATTTTTTTTCTCTCACTAAATCTTCTGTTAACACATCTAATTTCAAAAAAATTTCACCATTTCTAAACAAATAAATTTGTTTTCCTCTATCTCATTTAGTTTCACACCTACATAAATTAACCTCCGTTCCTTACAAGTGGATTTATAGGTCTTCTATGATCAAATCATCTAAAATAATTTTTTCTTGTTTATTCTCAATAAATACAACTCTTAACCTATTTTAGGTGATTTTGCACTAAAGAAATAGAATAAAAAATATTCTTAGAAACCAAAAAGTTAAGTTTCACGTTGGCAAGACTTTTTTAAAAAGCAAAAAAAGTTCCTGAATACAAATAGAAACCGTCCCATGTTGCTATGGTTAAGTGTCTCTCTTTAGTTCTTAAAGATGGATGAAAAGAAATAATAATATGAATCTTTCATAGCAAGACTTTTCATGTCATTCCCATTTAGATCATCCCTCTGTTGTTTCCCTTTCTCTCCAATATTTTTCCTCAAAATTCAAAAGAAGATGGTATACTCAAATTGTATCATTTGAGTGCTTATTGCTTGCCAAAGATGATACTTCTACAATTGGTGGGTCACCGGATTTTATTCAGTCAAAGTCAGCATATTAATCAAAGGTAGATTTTGGTCGTGTTTTCTGCCAAGGAACTTATTGCCATGTCATAACACCCTTGGAGGATTCTTTAATTTGATACTTCATTATTGGTTGCTCATCATGGCTGTCCAACTATAACAGGAAAACGTACTTGTGATGCTTCAGAAACTAAGCCTTGATGAGAATCATTTTAGCAACATACAATCATAAACTGTTGTTTGTTTCCCCTTAAATGGCACATTGTGCAGATAGAGGCATTTCAGTCTTAATGCAGATCAGTAACCTATTTACTGAAACATGATTCCTTATAGTCCATTAGTTACAATTAAATAATTTGCTAATGGAGATGAACACTTCAACGTCTAGACATTTTCCCTCATAAACACATCAATAAGAAAGTATGGATGGTTCCATCTAAAAGTAGACTGCTTATTCCAACTTCTTGCATATGTAAACCACCATCAAGGATCACGATTTGGTAAGAACAAAAATATGGACTGCACTTATATTGAGGTTTAAAAGGGCATTTAATCCAAAATTGTGGCGGTCAATTTGATTGGCTGGGTAATATCAATCATTTCAGTAAGATCAACTACAAGAAAGCAAATGCCCTATGCATTGACCTAGCTTATAACGAGAAAAGCCACATAAGACAATCCAGGTTACAAATCAAGGGAATTTGATATGGTAGCCCAAATAACTCACTAATACAAACAGTTGCAAACCCACTTGCAATAGAGCTTCCTAGAAACACTAGTTTTCTGTTAACCAAGAAACATACTGATTTTATTTTTTGTTAATCATCAATTTACCTGTTCATTCCTGCCTGCAATGGGGTTTTCTCTTTAAAGATATAGAAGATCAGTGAAAACCTCATTTGAGGGTATACCAAGTTGCTTTGCCAATGTGGTAAGTTTTCCTCTCCTTGGTGTTATTTAAAATAGCGACCTTTCTTCAATATAATTACTATGGCCAAAGAGCAAACCCAATGAACAAGACTCCCATCAATTTTGGAAAGGACCCAACTGATACCATACTTACCTCTGGAAGTGAAGTTGCTTCCTAGGATTCATACCTGTAATTTGCAGGTCACAACGCAACTTTGCCATATGACTAAACAACATAAACATTTTGTGCTTGTGATTTTGTTTTTCTTCTTCTTTCTTGTAGTGGTTGGTTTCTAAATGTGTTTGTTTTTATATCTTATAGAATTATAAATATCTCTAAATGATTTGCATTTTCAAGATATAGACAACACACAAGTATCTTACAAAATGAATAAGGACATGGGTAATGCATGAATTTCCATATCTAATCTTTTTTTTTCTCAAGAAAGAAGAGTAGTGCAAGGTCTATTATCTCATTCTATAAATTAACATGAAGTAGAACATATATAGCATTCACCAGAATAATTTTTCATTTATAATCTACTTTACATATAAGTCATATGAAAAGAAAATAAGAAATATTCAGTAATGGTAGTAGAACAATGACTTGGATTTTTTCAGATTGGAAACAACATATAGTAGGAAAGAACTCCAATATGTGAAACAATCAAATATTATATACGTGCTGCATGTATTCCTAGATTCATTGCCTTATTAAGAAAAAAAGAAAAGAAAATGGCTGCAATGTGTTATGAGTTAAAAATGCGACTGTCAAACAAAGCAATGTGTGAACTTTTGTAATAATTTAATAATTCATAGCTTATAAGAGGCATAAAGAGCTTTAGCGACAGAATGGATGGGAGTTGCTCTAAGCAGTGAGATAAAACATTTGGAAGTGGAATGCAATGCTTCAAGAGATGAGACTTACTTTTTCGTCACCAATACAAGGACATGTTTAGGATAAAGTCAAAATGTGTTTGAGTCCCAATCGATGCAGCATAACCAGCAGGAGAATTATTTATAGTTCAAATCACCTTTCCTTCCATGCTAAGAGAGCTACCAGATTGATGTTATTAAGGTGTGGTTCGTCGTCTCTTGGAATATTCAGACTCCCGGGACTTACTTCGAGCTCTGGATAAGCGTCCTCTATCCCAATCACCATCCCGATGGGATTCACGTTCCCTGTGTCTGTAATGGTCACTATGCCTTTCCCTGTCATCCCGATATCTATCTCTTTCTCTTTCCCTCTCGCGCTCCCTATCCTTTTCTCTGGACCTCTCACGTTCACGATCATGACCCATCTCTCTATCGTCATGATGCCTTCGCTCTAGCAGTTCATATCCAGGAGTCACATCTCGTTCTCTATCATCTCGATGTTTTCTTTCTGGTGCTCCAGACCAATCCCTGTCAGACTTTCCATGGCTGCCTTCGCCATACCGATGGTCTGATGCAGCATCATCCCCATAGCTTGACTGTTCTTCAACACCCCATCCACCTGCATTAGGATCTGGCCACACCCCCACGCCACCTGGTGCCATTCCTCTTGCAAAAAATGCAGGGTTCACATGTGGAGACACCATGGTAGGAAACGAAGGCATCATTCCAGTGAATGGAGGAGCAGCAGGGCCTCCAGGAAAGGCTCCATATCCACCTCCCATTCTCCCCACCATAGCTCCATAACCTGAAGGATCAAAACCCTGTCCAAACATATTCCCATGGTTTAATACTGGTGGTGGTGGTGGATTCATCATTCCACCATTTCCCATGATACCTCTGCCACCAGATTGTCCCATCCTATTTCTAACATTTCCCATCTGCCCTCTACCTCCGCCCGCTCCACCCCTACCCCAGTTGCTGCCTCCCCTTCCACCCCCGTAGTTGGCACCAGTAGGGATCCCGCTCCCCCCTCTGCCTCTCCCCCCATGTGAGGAAGCAGATTGAGACGCCGTCGACTGGTTCTTGCTCATATGTGATTCACCCATCCTACGAATACTATAAGGAGAAGCAAACGCCACAACACAGGGCCTGCCATTGAAAGCATGGCCATTCATTCCTTCCTTGCACGCAGTAGCAACCATGGGATCGTAAAACTCTACTTGACAATAACCTTTGGATTTCCCACTGGCCTTCTCGTCGAAGAATTTCACTTCCTTCACCTGTCCGTATTTACAAAGCTCACCTTCAAGGTCGGCATCCGTCGTCCACCAATGGAGGTCACCAACAAAGAGAACAGTCCCCCCACCACCGGTAGTGCCTCCATTTCCATTTGCATTATAATTCATCGGTCCACCGGCAGCTGCACTGCTTCCGGAAACATTTCCACTTCCAACACCACCTTGTCGAGCAAATACCTCGCTTCCATAACTAGGATTTCCATATTGCCCCTTTGTCTCACCAGCTTTACCACCGAATTGCCCAAGATCTGGCCTGACACCGCCAACATTAGGCATTGCAGGAGCTCTGAGGTTCACCTGCTCGCTCGCTCCAGGATAACCTACGTTAGGAAAAGCCCCACTTCCACCTTCAGCCTTGATCTCGCCAGCGATCCCTGGGATATTTACCTTCTCCACCGTCATCGGCGCCGGACCAGGGGGTAGGGGCGGTAGTTGCGGCGGGGGCCGGGGCTGCTGCTGCTGCTGTTGCTGCTGTGGCTGCTGTGGTGGTGGTGTTGGTGGTGGCAGATGCTGTGGTAACGGCATCTTTTTCTCGGCGCCAGAGAGTCCCTGATCGTCACGACGAGGGGCGGACTGGCTGAAGCCTTCACCGACGTTGACGTCGTTGTAGAGGTCGTCATAGTCCTCGTAGTCTTCCTCTCCAAGGTACGGGTCATCGTCCTGGACAGCTGAGAAGGATTCGTTCCGGTGGAACCGATCAGCCCCACCCGTTTCGTCCTCCATGGTTCCCGCCCCAGACTCCGCCTGCCGGTGCCGGAAATGGGAATATCTAGGGTTTCTGGAGTTGACGAGAGAGAGAGGGAGATGTCCAGACTCGGGACCCGAAACCTATCCGAGATTTGGAAATCAGATGTGTTCGTCTTCGCAAGGTGCCGATAAGGCGGAAAAGGTAGTAAATCGAGATGGTGGGAAATTATTTTTTATCGTAAGTATGAATGTTTGTATTAAATATTTTTTATAGAAAAAAATTTATGTTACCGTAAAGATGGTAAAAATAAAAAAGATGCTTGTTAGGTCGCTTATTTGTAATTTTTAAATAAAATCTTTACTTATGATCGTCTTTTTGCCATTCATACTTACTTGAGTTGAAGATCTTGAATAAAACCTTTAATTACTTGCATTTCTTCTGCATCCTTTCGTTCATAGATTTTTGATAAAAATTTTACTTTGTCCATCTCTCTTGTTAATTGTATCTATATATTTGTTATTTATGTTCGACTAACATTTATCTTCATTGTTGATGTCATCAGTCTATAAGTATGATTATTAACGTCATCAATATTGTTGATCGAAAAAATCTTCTTCGATAAGAGGAAAAAATCTTCTTCGAAATAATCCTTAATTTTCATCACCATCATTAGTATTTTATAGTACTTTACATTTTAATGTTTTTCATAGAGATTATATTCTATTTATTGATTTTTTTGATTATTCAATTCTTAGGAATTTTTATACACATATAAACACTTAAATTTTCAATTACCTTCATTTCTCGTGCACAAAGACATTTTATTTTTTTGTGTTTTCTTATTATTTTTATTTCCTATCGAGATTTTTTTCCAGTCATTTCTATTTTCATTGTCTTTCTAGCATAAATCCCTCAAAACGAGATAAATTTAATAAAAGATTTATTTTTAAATACTTATTTGAATTCCATATGTTTCCTTAGTGCTTCATTTTCCTACTCCATGAAAATAATTATCAAATAATTAATTACTACAATATCATAAAAAATTATACCACGAGTATACGATTACAATTGAAATACATTTATTAAAATAAATCAACGCGTTCCAAAGTGTAATATTATCTGGAACAGTCAATAGAGAAGACCATGGTGGAGAGGCGATGTGCTAATTTCCGTAGAACTAAGAGTTCGTTTATGTATATATAACTAGATAGAAATAAATTTTTAAATTTATTTTTTAATCAAAATTAAATTAAATTTAATAAAGAGATACTTGTGTATATTGTAAAAGTAAATAGAATTTGAAATTTTAGTATTTATGCATGTAACATAATTGGATAGAATTGAATTTATTTTTTATTTTAAAAATAGTAAAAAGTCGATATATTTTAAAATTTAAGTAGAGAGATTCCGCTTAATTCACAAGGGAGAATGTCAAAATTGAATTTCGAACCTCTCTTTTAAATGAATTCTACCAAGGAATTGAGTTTTGTCAAGAAAGATTGACACAAAATACTCAAATTGTACGGAATTGAATTCCCTTCAATTCTATAGGAGATTTGTGTCTCCCGAAATGTGATGGAAAATGATGATAATGAAATATGATGTAAAGTTACAAAATGAAATGAGTGTTTGTACCACCTAGAATGTGATGGAAAGTTTCAAAAATATTCTATTCTATTCCAAAGTATAAATATCTAACATTCCATCCTATTTCGACTCTCATCCATCCAAAGTCTTAGAATCAACCCTCTTTGCTTGAGCCATTGGCCTCTCCTCTCTACAAGTGCTCCCTCCTCAATACAATTGCAAGTGCCTCATCCCCTCTCTTCGTAGGAGTGCTACCATCGTCTCCTCTCCACAAAAAACCGTCATCCCCTTTCCTCACAAGTGCTCTTCGACTATCGTTGCCCTCTCCTCCACTTGTCGTCTGCTATCCCTTTTCCCATAGGTGCTAAAAAATTACTTAAAAAATTTTGTTTATGCATCATTGTTTTGATTGAAATGAAATGGGTTGAAATTGTTTTAGTTCTGAAATTATGTTCAATTGTTTTGAAATTTGTTTAGGGTTCAATTATTTTGGTTTTGAAATTATGTTCTCAAATTCTAATACATTTCATAATATCTTAAGACATTCTGATCAATTCTATCGAAAACACAAACACTTCCTATTTTTCTAACATTTCGATGTATTCTGATAGATTCTTTTTTGACACATTCCAACACATTCTTTTTGTTAGATTCCAAAGACACAGACACCCCCCTTAAGATAGAACACAGATAATCATCACATTACCTATAAGTACTTGTAAAATTAAATTTTATAGTTACCAACTGAAAGTATTAACCCATTAAAATGTACGTGTTGACCTTAAGTTCAACTTAAAATTTAATCAAAAAAAAAATAAAAATGTTCTCTTTGAAATATTTTTCAAATGATCTTAATTGTATTTAATTTTTACCTTTGACATTGAAATTTAAATTTTAATCAACTACAGGTAAAATCCTATATAAATTTTTGTTACATATTATGGTGGGAAGAGATTGGGTTAATTAACGGTTTTTTTCTTAAATTTTACATGTTATTTTTCCATCACATCATGAACAAATAGTTGTATATAAATATATGCTATAAGAACATTATTTAGGCTAGTAATCCTAATAACCACTGATCAATAAAAGTTTTGAGTTTTGCCGCCTCTGGAAATCAATAATATTTTTTGTATTAACCTTAATGTTTAACAGGAAATTTAAATATATTACTAGAAAATTTAACGTCATGGCGTGGGCAACAATCAAACGTGCTTGGTTTGGGCGGTCGGCTAGACTGTTGTAGAGTAATTTTACTTAATTAATAGTTCACTTCTGTCCTAATCAATTCTACTTGAATTACATAAATAAGCTTTCTGACGGAGCGACGAGTTTTAATTCCTTATAAATCTTTATATTATCATTATTATATAAATCTTATATATAAAAATTCTTATTTTATAATGGATAAAATAGTTCTGTTGGTGCCTACAGAAGTGACTTCTGTAGGCATCAATTGGATCAAAGTTGAACGGATGTTTGATGAAGAGAGAGAGTGTTCGAAAAAAAAACTTTCGTCGATGACACCTACATAAAAGAAGTCTATTTATTTTAACACAAAAAAATTCACCATAATATTTAAGTTAAAAAAAAATCCACCCTAAATTATTTTTATTAAACACTACATAATTAAAATCGAATTATTTTTTAAAAATTCCACCCTAATATTTAAGTTAAAAAAATCTACCCTGAATTATTTTTATTAAACACTACATAATTAAAATCAAATTATTTAAAAGAAATCCATAAACTTCTTTCAAATTTAATCACCGTATTCGTAATTCATGAAAAATTAATTAATTTTTATACGTTAATTAACATAACAGTTCAAAATATACGTACGTGAGTGAATTTTTAAAGTTAAGGGAGAAAGAGTACACACGTCTTTTTAAGTGAAGAGAGTGAGTGTTTTTAAATTTCACTTACATAAGAGTGTGTGTTTTGTTAAAACGTTGGTCTTTTAATACAATCGTCCGACCATTTAACATAAAATCTTCTCTCATCACATGTGAACTTATCATAAAATTTCACGTGATGAGAGAAGAGGTGTTTTATACTAAATGGTCGGACGATTGTATTAAAAGACCAACGTTTTAACAAAACACTCTTTCTCATATAGGTGAAATTTAAAAACACACTCTCTCTTCACCTAAAAAGACATGTATACTCTTTCTCCTTTAACTTTAAAAATTCACTCACATATAAAGTTAAGGGAGAAAGAGTATATACGTCTTTTTAGGTGAAGAGAGAGAGTGTTTTTAAATTTTACCTATATTGAGAGAGAGTGTTTTGTTAAAATACTGGTCTTTTAATACAATCGTCTGACCATTTAACATAAAAAATTTTGTAACAAATACACGAGTTTAAGTGTATGTAGTTGTAGTTGGTTTACTTTTTTAGTTATTTTTAAACTTATTCAAATTGTATATGTTTTTAACATTAGAAGGAGTTTTTTTTTTTTTTTGAAAGTGTGAGATTATATTAAAAGGATAAAACCTTGGCTATACTCACACAACTAAAGCAAAGTTTGGAATATAAGCAAAAGGCATCATTCACAAAAACAAATAGGGGTGCAAAAGAAGAGCAAATGTATATTTTGTTACAGAATTAAGAATTAGGGTAAAGAATTAAGAATTAAATATTATTATAAATAAAATTAAACTACGATAAATTATAATATATAAATTTATATTATAATAATAATATATAAAAATTTGTGTTACATTAAAATTAAAATCGAATGACAAACGAAATCTAAAGGTAATATCGAGTAAAGTCGATCGGTAGTTGGAGACGAATCTGAGGATTCATGTCTTTTGTCGTATTCCTCTTCATTTGTATTAAAATTGATGTTTGAATAGTAAAGTTTATTTGGATTCTATAAGTTTTATTAGAACTACAAGTAATAATTATTTTTTCAATACAGTTTCTTATGTAACATATGAAATTATTTTTTGCTTGGTAATATTTTAAATTAGATGATGACTCGTTATGCTCGCGATCACGTTGAAATGATTTCTTTCCGCTATTGTCGACTTTGAAATTTTCGGTGAAATTTCATATCCATGTGTGGAAAATTATAAATATATATCCATGGAAAAGGAGAAAAAAAACATTTATGTTAGAATCTTTTGTAAGAAGTGTCCGATGACAAGAATGTTTATGTTAAATTTACATGATAACCATCGTATTTTGACAATAATCAACTCAAGAGGTTTTATGCATAAAGGTAGGGACGTTAGTATAAATACGAAAAAAAAAAGGATTTAACGATTTTCCGAATAACGATAAAACACAAGCGATATTACGAAAATCACCCCAATAATAAATCTAGGCAAGATGTCGTTGTCTCCTGTAACCGTACTTTTTATAATTTCTTCCATTAGGATTTTAATATCATTATTATTATATAAATTTTAATATATAATTTTTACTATATTAATTATTTTATAATTTTAATTTTATTTATAAAATTAACTCTAATTTTAACTTATGTAACTTTTAAAATTAATTAAAATCAATATGAGACAAAAAGAAGTATCGTCGACTCCCTTAAATGAATGAGCTTTAATATGCTTTCATCAATGGTTTAAAAAACAAAAGGATGTGTCATTTCCGGTCCAGATGAAGTGTTTTATCTAACTTTTGCACGTTGGATCATAAGAATTTATTTGTACATTCGAACTAAAATAAAAAATCTAGACGTGCGAGAAGGTTGCAGATGGTTTGTGTAATTGATTTTCATGTAAATTTTATTTTATTAAAATTAATTAATTAATAAAAAATAACTTATAAGTAATATAAAAGTTTCAACCTTACTTATCTTTTTATTTTTTTAAATAAAAAATAAATGCGTTATTTATATGATAAAAAATTAAACTTTCTTTCAGTACTCTTAAGCATACATAATGTTAGAATTAGATGTTACTATTACATCAAAAGTTTAAGTTGATAATAAGTATTTAACACATCCTTACAAGTAGTTAGCAGTATTACGCAACCATTCAAGTGTAACTTAGTACTTATTCACAAATACTACTTCTAGTACTCAAAAGTACTCTTAATTTTCATCACACTCTTCATATTCCTTAATCTACTTTTTTCATTATTTTATCATTGTATCTTTCATCACATCAATATTTATATATTTTAAACAATATTTTTATAACTTAACTAAAATAACCAAACATATTTAAAAATAATAATAAAAGAAAAAGATACAGATGTGCTAATTGCCTACGCAGAATGTTTAGCTAAACATTTCAGCATACATAGAAGGTTTAGCCTAAACCTTTTGATTAGAAGTCTGCTACGAAGAATCACTTCTACGCTGATTCATGTAACATCCTGAAGGAGTGTAATTGTGCGAAAATGCTATTTCGTAAAAGATCAAGAAAAAATCAAAATTTCCAACTCTAAGAGCATCGAAGTGGATGTAGGGAACATAGCCTTAACTCACTACTATGGGTGTAACTTAGCCTTAACTTAACATACACCACTTACGACATCTACCACAAGCAACGATTACCAGGCTCATAACTTGACCTATTTTAACCTCTGGCATAATCAACATCTCACAATGATTGATTATAACTTGATCTATTATAACATTTAGCATCACTAACCTCTTATCATAGTCACCCAACACATAAATACCTTACTATTCTAAAAAACTTTAACTTCCTATTTTCAAACTTTTCAGCGCATACAAGTCCTACCCAAGATTCATTTATAATGCATTCTACAAAAAGGGCTCATCGTATTTTATTTTTTTTTGAAAATAATCTCGTCAGTACGTATTTTTCGTTGCAATTCTTCTGGTCCCGCGATCCAGCTCAGGCATCCGTTTTCATAAGTGCACACATATAACCTTCCATCTTCTCGAAACTACGGAAATACCCAGGTGTGGAAGTTCCACCGCACCTTAATCCATCAACGCAATGATCATGAAGTTTTTAATATATATAGTATGACGTACAAGTAGGGAGTCACAATCTAACGTGAAAAGGCAGTGGGGTGCTTATCACATCTTAAATTTGAACTGTAGTCTAGTATTTATGATAATTTTTATAGACTACCATTTCGTTGGACGAAAAAGATTCGAATTCCAATCACACGATGTAACATTAAAATTTTAAAGTAATTTATTAAACATAAAATTAAATTTTTATAGTAAAATATTATTTTAAATTATTTAAATTATTAAATATTAACTTATTTATTTTTAAAATAATACTTTCATTTATTACGATTGTAAAAAATATTCTCGTTAAAATAAAGAAATGCATAATTTTTTGTAACATTATAATTATTTTATTGTAAAAAATGATAACGTTATTAAAAAAATTGTAACATTGTAATAAAACGTTATTAAAAAAATTTAAGATATTATAAAAAAAGGTTGTTAACGTTGCTAACAAATTTGACATATTTGTAATGTTATGAGAATTATTGTAAAATTTTGTAATAATATTATAAAAATAATAATAAATAAGTATAGGTTTTTTGTAACGTTGTAATTGTTTAATTGTAAAAAAAATAAAATATTCTTTTAAAAAAATAAGATATTATAAAAAATATTGTTAATATTAACAATAAATTTGACATTTTTGTAACGTTATAAAAAAATGTAATATTATAAAAAAAATTATTTTAACAAATATTATTGTAACATTATTCTAACAAATATTATTATAAATTGTTATTTTTTCTTAGAGATCGTGTAAAATGACAAATCTTCCATAATCATTGTAATGAAAGAATTACGCGTGAGATCTTGATTGCGGAACAAACCATAATATTTGAATTTTTAGTTAAATATAAATATTTTATAGATTTATAATTTTAACTTTCAACCGTGTATTTATTTTAACTTTAGAATACAGATTCTAATTTTTAAAAAATAAAAGTATTTGAAAAGTTCAATTTTTTTGATTTTATAATGTTAAAAATATTTATTTATTATAATTTTTTGAAATACTAAATTATTTATTTATTATAAACAATTAATTAATTATTTTAAATAAAAAATATTTATTTATTTAAAATGACGGAAAGGAAGTCATGTCCCGTGCTTTTGAGGAGTGGTAGATGAGCCCTTCTTTCAACACGAGGAAAAATACCTTAATTAGAGTAGGTGTACTTACATTTTAGAATTGATATACTTATGAAAAAAAATATTTATTTATATTCTTTTAAAAATACTTTAATTTACTCTAAAAATTACGAAGAGATATAAACAAACGCAACTTATCTATTAAAAAAGAATCACATTCCAAATCTTGATGTCTCATTGGTAGAGTTCGCTCGGACGTCCGAGAACCACCGGTGCCCACGACCGCCCATCCTCTCGATGCAGCGCTTGGCGGTTACCCCATCCAATCATAGTGGCACATTCCGTAATAACCACTTAACCAAGCAGCATTTATTCGTCGGCGCCAGACCAGATCTTCGCTACTTCATTCTACGGCGCTGCACGCGAACGCAGGAGAACAGATCGGAAGAAGCAGAGCAGTCAAGCAGAGTAGAGCAGAGCAATGCAGTTCGTCGGCAGCCACCGCCTGCTCCTCCCCGCGGTCCTCCTTCTGGCGGTGGTTGGAGCGTGCCATGGCCACCACAACATCACCAAAATCCTGGCCAGGCACCACGCCTTCTCCACCTTCAACCACTACCTTTCCGCCACCCACCTCGACGCCGAGATCAACCGTCGCCTCACCATCACCGTCCTCGCCGTCGACAACTCCGCCATGTCCAAGCTCCTTGCCGGACACCCCTCCATCTCAACCATAAAGAACGTGCTGTCCCTCCACATCCTCGCCGACTACTACGGTTCCAAGAGGCTCCACCAGATCACCCACCGCTCCGCCCTCATCTCCTCCCTCTTTCAAGCCACCGGCGCGGCCCCGGGCACCACCGGCTTTGTCAACGTCACCAACCTGAAGGGTGGTCGCGTTGCCTTCGGTGCCGAGGACAACAATGGAGCCCTCAACTCTCATTTTGTAAAATCCGTCAAGGAGATTCCTTACAAGATCTCCGTCATCCAGGTTGGTTTCTACTCCAATTCTGATTTTAAAAAGTTCCCAACTTTAATATGAATTTAATTCTACATAAATTTTTATATCATCGTCAATTTTTATTTACCGTAAAACTCAAACTCTATTTGTTTCGTTAGCTTCGATGAAGTTAACTCTGTGGTAAATAAAGACAATAAAACAAACAAAACCTTTGCGGAACCAATTAAACAATATTACGTACAAAACTATAATAATGCATATGTATGCATGTATCTTCTTTACCGGCTAATCAATCATGTCATGATAATATTTGTTTCCATATAATCAAAAGTTGGACAAATGATTAATGTAGTAGCATGGATGGTGGACTTTTGAACCATCGTCTTCCTTGCAGATCAGTAATCTTCTGCACTCACCGGAGGCAGACGCCCCCGCGCCGGCACCTGCACAGTATAACCTCACCGTCCTTATGAGGAAGAAGGGATGCAGAGTCTTCGCCGACCTCGCCGCCTCCACCGGGGACGTCGAGAAGACCTTCGAAGAAAGCGTCGACATAGGACTCACCCTCTTCTGCCCCATCGACAAGGCCATGAGGAAGTTCATGCCCAAGTACAAGAAGCTCACCCCAAAGGCCAAGGCCGCCCTCCTCCTCTACCACGGCCTCCCGCTCTACAATTCCATGCAGATGCTGAAGACCAGCGAAGGAAAGGTCGACACCTTCGCCAGCGACAGCGACACGAAGAGCTACAACTACACGTTTCAGGACACCGGGGAGGTGGTCAAGATCGACACGAGGATCACCACAGCCAGGGTGACGGGGACTGTCATAGACGAGCAGCCGCTCGCCATATTCACAGTCGACAAGGTGCTGGAACCCAACGAGCTATTCAAGGTCCCAGAGACTTCACCCGCGCCCAAGGCGGCCAAGGACCCAGACTCGAAGGACGACGATGCCGATGGGCCCGCGGCCGACGACGAGACAGCGGCGGATTTGAATGGCGGTACCGTGGTGGGGGCTGGGGTGAGGTTGGCGCTGGCAGTGGTTGTGGCGTCGCTGGCGATCTCGCTGTAGTTGGTATTTAGATACGTAAAGATAAACAGCAAGATAATGATCGAAATAATGGAGATTCGTTCCTGCACGTACGATGCTGTTTGTGATCGACGAGGCTACGAAGCACTTGTGCTTTTTTTTCCCGTTCCGCTGTTAAATTCTGTTTTATTTCGGCTTGATTTTTTTTACATTTTTTTAAATTGTAAAAGATTATATTTCAAACTTAACTGTGTGACGTGCGTGTAAAAATATTCGTCCTATGTTATTTTAAGATTTAAGCTTGGTTTCGTAACAATCTTTTAATTTTAATTTTAATTATACATAAATTTTTATGTATTATCATTATTGTATAAATTTTTATGTATAATTTTTTATCTCATAATTTACTATAAAATTTAACTTAATTTGATAGCAATACTCAACTTCTAATTCTCCACGTTGTTCAAAGTTAAAACACCTTATTAATTATCAAATACACCCTTATTAAGTGTTTTAAGAATGTATGTAAGTGAATTTACCCTATTTATGAAAATTATTATAATTGTCATATATATATATAAATTAATCAACTTAAAACAATGACATTCAAAATTTTTATTAATAATCTAAATAAATAATAATCATGAAAAAATAATTTTTACATACTACGAGAATTTGAATATTTAAAAATAAAAAATTAACTTATTATTTTTTACCATTTTACGTTATTTTTCATATTTCTCGAAAACAAAATATTTTATACTTACGGAGAATTTACGTGCACGATACTTATATTAATCATGAGTATGTGATAGTCGTGAGCTGACGAGGACCAGTGGTTCGAAGGTTGCGTCGGATTTGGATGGAGCTTTGCTGGCGCAGATATCGACCCCTACGTTCGTCTTTCCGAATTATTTCTGCAATTAAACCATGTCGTAGTCGTAATTAATAATCACTTTAAATATTTTGATAATGTAGAAATTTTTTAATATAATTTGTTTTCTAATATTTAATCATATTAAATGTAATTATATTTTTTCAATGTTAAAAATATAATTTTTAATGTAACTTTTTTATATTTTTTAACATCATTTATCTTATCCGGTGAAAAAATATCAAAATAGTTATTATCTATTCGTTTTAAGAAGTTAAAAAACTTTTTTTCACTTTAAAAGTTAAAGAAACCTTTACCAAACATAACTATATTTTTTTTCAAAGGAAGATCCCGATTTATTTACGAGGTAAGGGTCTAAACAAAAAGGTAAGTTACAACATAAAGACGATTAGGTCAATATTAAATTAAAAGCAAACAAGGAAAATAAAAGCCGAAAAGACAGATCTAAGTGAAACAAATCAAGAAGGTTGGGATTTCCCATTTATCAATAAGAAAGTGTCTCGTAATTAACCTTAGATTATGTTTGCTTTAGCATTTTTTAACTGCAAGTATTTTCTGTATGGTAAATTATGATGTGTGAGTTTATATACGAAAATTTGTATAATAATAATGACATATTAGAATTTGGGAAGGGAAAAACTTTCTCAAATATACTCTAGGCTTTATTTGAGATTAACTCCTAAAATTACTTCTAATATACGTTATTATTATATTATTATATAAATTCTAATATATAAACTTTCATTATCTTAGGATGCGTTTATTTGAACTTTAGAACACAACTTCTAACTCTTGGAGTGATACTATAGTAACATCTTGAAGGAATAATGCTTGAAAAAAGGAGCGACAGTTCAGAAGTTGTATTTGTTTGTTGGAGTAATACTTTTCAGGAAATTTTTGAAAGTTCCAATTTTATTCTTAAATGCTAGTTTTTTTTATAAATATTACTAACAATATTTTAAGAATTTTTTTTTATTAAAAATAAATAAAAGTATTTGGAAATTTTC
Organism: Amphibolis antarctica; assembly: GCA_024699675.1. Lineage (NCBI taxonomy): Eukaryota > Viridiplantae > Streptophyta > Magnoliopsida > Alismatales > Cymodoceaceae > Amphibolis > Amphibolis antarctica. The sequence goes on along the minus strand of JAMKPZ010001036.1, from coordinate 6,487 downwards.
AATTTTATAATTTTATAATGTTAAAAATATTTAAGTGCAAATGAAGTACGTCAACAAATACAGATTGATCTTACAAGGATTTTCAATAGTTATAATGAAATACTTTTAATTTCAAAAATTATAATGTACTGAACCAAATTACACTACTCTTAGACAAATACTCTTAATTCAATCATAGAAATTTTTTAATAATGTTTACTTAACAAAAATTATAAGTAAATTTTCAGATTGTAAAATAATCAACGACAAAACTAACTAAATAAAGAAAAAAGCCAAAATTCAAAAAATCCTGAAAAATAAAGAGAAAAAATGAAAAATGAAAAAATCAAAAATTTCAAAAAAATAAAAAAACCAAAATCTCAAAAATCATCTACGAAATCAACATACAATGAGGGTAGTCATGTCCTTTGGACTTTGAGAAGCAACTACTGTTTTGAGAAACTGTAGATAAGCAGCTTTTTTGTAAGGTGAAAAATCAACAACGTTAGAGTAGGTGCTCTAGGATTTTGGAGTTGTCACGTTAATAAAAAAAAGTGTGTTTGTTTGCACAACTCTAAAAAAGCCTTTAATTTACTCCAGTAGGAGTAGGTGTAAACAAATGTACTCTTAATTATTATGTAATTTCAATTACATTTACAAAATTAGTTCTAACTTCAAATCTATCCAACTTTTGAAGTTGATTGAAAATGACCCTTAAATGAGATAATTAGCATTGAAAAAAAGTATTATGTTTGTTGTTATGAATCACATGATCAACAAGCTCATCACCCATTGCATTCGCGGTTGTTGTGATTAATGGGGAGGCATGTTGTTGTGATTAATGGGGAGGCATCAATGGATGAAGTTCAGCAATTGAAACCACATAGTGAAATTAATATAAATAAGGTAGGATCTATTGGATTTAAGGACCTGTGCATGCAAGAGAGAAGAACACGAAGGAGAGGAGAGATGAAAAGCAAGAATCACTAAGAAAGCTCAAAAAGGACAACAAAGTTTGAAGAAAAGGAAAATGAAAAAGACTTAATTAAGTTAGGGTTACAACGAAGTTCAACACAACATGAAATCAGAACCATCCACAAGATCGAATGGTGAAAACGCAACATTTATAGAAAAGTTTGAAACTAAACTTAAATGACAAGTAAGGACAATAAATGTAAACTTAAACTTAAATTCCAACACTCCCCCTCACGTTGGGAGTGTAAATGCTAGATAGTCTCAACTTGTTCTTCATATCACTGAATTTTGCAAGTTGCTCTTCACTTTTGGTGTATTGGGTCCGCAGGAGTCCAAAAACAAGCTTTTCCCTAACAACATGATAGTCCAATTCAATGTGCTTTGTCCTTTCATGAAAAATTGGATTAGCCTTAATATGCTGACCTTCAAGATTATCATAGAACAAGTTAGCAATACTAATCCTTTTAAATCCAAGATCATGTAAAAGATAAGTTAGCCATATGATTTCACATGTAGCATTAGCCTTGGATTGATACTCAGCTTCAGCTGAAGATCGAGAGAATGTGTGTTGCTTTTTAATCTTCTAAGAAATAAGAGAACTATTGCAACTGGCCCAAGTAAACAACAAATCCAGTGGTAGACTTGTGAGTGATATTGCAACTGGCCCAATCAGCATCGCAGTAATAGTTCAAGCTTAATTTACCATTTTTAAAGAAGGTTATGTCTTGTTTAGGATCATTTTTAAGATATCTAACTACTTTTAAGGCTGCTTCATAATGTTCTTTATAGGTTTGGACATGAATTGACTTAAATGATTGACAACAAAACTAATATCTAGGTGACTAATGGTTAAGTAAATTAATTTTCTAGTTAGCCGTCTATACTTGCTAGGATTATGTAGTAAATGTTTTTCTTCATAAGTGTGGTTTAGGTATTTATTTAGAGGAACCTTGCTTGGCTTACAGCCAAGCAAGCTAGTTTCAAAGATAAGATCTAGACAATACTTTCTTTGGCACATATTAATTCCAATGTTGGAAGTAGCAAATTCAAGGCCTAAAAAATACTTAAGGTTTCCTAGATCTTTTATGGAGAAGTGATGATTAAGAGTAGATTTCAGATTGTTGATGATTTTCATGTCATTTTCTGTGACAAGAATATCATCAACGTAAATGAGAACATTGACATTAACATTGTTCTTTTTATAAAGGAAAATGGAATAATTTGCTTTGGACTGTTTAAAGCCATTTGAGGTTAAACACTTGGACAGTTTGTTGAACCAATTTTTGGGGGCTTGTTTAAGCCCATATAGAGATTTTTTTAGTTTACATACTTTCCCATTATACTCCCCCTTACCCTTTAAATTTGGAAGGAGTTTCATAAAGACATCTTCAACAAGGTCTCCACGAAGAAAAGCGTTAGTGACATCCATTTGGCATAAATTCCAATTACATTGGGCAACAACAGCTAGGATGGTTTTAAGGGTAGTCATTTTTGCTACAGAGGCAAATGTTTCATAGTAGTCGATTTTTTTAGTTTGATTGTGATCTTTAGCAATTAATTTAGCCTTATTCCGATCAATAGATCATTCTCTTTTCTTTTAATTCTATAAACCAACTTACAACCTATGATCCTTTTATCTTGAGGTTTATCAACAATGTCCCGAGTTTGATTTTTATTTAAGGCAACAATTTCAGTCTCCATAACTTAAATCCAGTTATCATTTTTATTGGCTTGATTAAAGTGTGAAGGTTCAATTTCACTATCCAATCTATTCACAAACTTTTTATGGCTTTTAGATAGCTTGTTGAGACATACAAACTTGTGAATAGGATATCTAGTGCAGTTATTAGCTTTGTGAATGGTGGGATAGACATAGTCTTGAAATTTTATGGGAGCTTTAATGGTTCTGGTAGGTTTGTTGTTGACAGTGGTGGTGATATTGTCATTATTAGGTTCAGGTGTGTTGCTAGTATGACTTTTTCATCCAAAGTTTCAACATTGGTTTGCTTTTCTTTTTTAGATATGTTGCTGTTGAAGTCTGAACTACTGATATTTGATTCGTTTATAGTCTCTTGACTTTCAATAGCATTATTAGGTTCAATGGTAGGGATAGTGGGAAAGTCATCTTGATTTGTCTTATTTGTTTCTCTACTGCCAAAGGGGAAAATGTCTTCACAAAAGACAACATCTCTACTAACAAAGAATTTTTGTTGATCTAAATTGTAGAGTTTGAATCCCTTTTGACCATTGGGGTAATCTAGAAAAATAGATTTGATGGCTCTACTGTCAAACTTATAATTGAGATTAAGGTTGTTAGCATAGGTAAGACACCCAAAATCTTTAAAGTTCTCATACTTAAGTTCATGTTGGTAGAGAATGGAATAGAGTTTTTGCTTTTTGAGGCACTTGTTAGGCATACGATTTATTAAGAAAATCAATGTGCTAACACATTCCTCCCAAAACCTAAGTGGCACATTAGCTTGAGATTTTATGGTTCTGGCAATGTCAAGGATATGCCTTTGTTTTCTTTACACAACAGAATTTTGTTGTAGAGTGTAGGGGCAGCTACAATTGTGTAAAATGCCTTCTGTAGTAAAGATGTCCTTAATACTTCTATTGATAAACTCAATCACATTATTAGTTCTAAATTCCTTTATGCTACAGTTGAATTGATTTTTCACAAAGGACAAAAAGACATTTATGCAATGAGTGACTTCACTTTTATGCTTCAAAAAATATAACCAAGTGAATCTAGAATAAGCATCAACCAAGGTAAGAAAATATTTAGAACCAGAACTTGAAGCAGTATTAAAATCACCCCACACATAAGCATGAATAAGTTCAAAGCATTTTTTTATTTTAATAGAGCTAGAAAAGAAAGGAAGTCTAGTTTGCTTGCCTAACTTGCAAGCTTCACAAAAGTTTAAGGATTCAAAATCACATTTGGAGTTAAGAAACTAATTCAAATGCAAAAGCTTAGCTGGTGATGGGTGGCCAAGTCTTCTATGCCACAATTCAGCCTCATTAAACCCACCTCCTTTGATTTGAGCTATGAGAGTAACAGAAGAATTAAACTGCAAAAGATACAAGACTCCTTTGGCTTTAGTTACTCCAATAACCTTCTTGGTCCTGAGGTCTTGAAAGATATAATAAGTTGGAAGAAATTTAACACTACAATTCAGTTGCTTAGTAATTTTTGAAACCGAAATAAGATTAACCTTGAAGCTTGGAACACAAAGAAAATTTTTTAAAGTGAATTTGTTGTCTATAGTAACTTGCCCTACTTTACTGATAGTAACTTTGCTGTTGTTGAGAAGTTTAATAGTGCATGAAGTCTTAGTTTGACTATTAAAATTAAGTTATTTTTCTTCGGAACATATGTGGTCAGTGTCACCACTATCAACAATCCATTCACTATAATCAGCATTAGAGAAAAAAACATGCTTATACTTACCACTCATATTGGTAGAAGTGCACTCACTCTTCTTATCACTGTCCAGCAAAGACATTAATTTTGTAAATTGTTCTTCAGTAAGACTGATGGGAACCCTTTTTCTTGGGTGGTACAGTTGTTTACAAATTTGCTATTTCTATTGTTGTTGTTGAAATTCTTCCCATGAAGTTTGTGGCCAAGAGGGAAGTCAATCAGATAATAACATTTGTCTTTAAAGTGCCCTAGTTTTTTGCAATTAGAGTAATAAGGTCTCTCCTTTTTCATAGTTTTTTTTTACTTCTGTTAATAGCAAAGACTATAGAATCGGTAGTTTTTCCAGTATTTATCTTTCTCTACCTTTCTTCTTGAAGAATAAGAGCAAAGGCAGAGTTTAAAGTGGGCAAGGGCCTCATAGCAAGGATTTGACTTCTCAAAATGAGATAAGTGTCATTAAGACCAGTGAGAAATTGAAGAAGGTAGTCTTTCCTAAGTTTTGTTGAGGATGTCCTTCAAGTGAGGACAAGTATTCCCAACAGAGCAATCAGAAATAGTATTTCTAGTTCCAAGTTGATCCCATAAAGTCCTCAGTTTTGTAAAGTAGGTGGTTATAACATCACCTCCCTACTTTAGCTCACTAATTTCTCTTTTTAATTGAAAAATTCTAATAGCATCTTTTTATTGGAATCTCTCGCTTAAATCTTTCCATATTTCATGGGCAGTATCAAAGAACATTATACTTGACCCTATAACTATCTCAATAGAGTTTAAAAGCCAAGATTTAACCATGTCATTACAACTTTTCCATAGAAGGTGTTGTTGAGATTGATTTTTAATATTAGGTTGTTCAATGGTTCCATCAACGAAACCAAGTTTGTTTTTGGCTCCCAAAGCCATGGACATAGCCCTATCCCAAGAATCATAGTTATTGTTGTTTAAGAGTTTAGTAACTAAGGGAGTTCCTAAGTTGTCAGAGGCATGAAGGTGAAAGGGGTTAAGGTCATCCCCCTTGATTATGGGAACATTAGTTTCTTGATTAGCCATGCGAAAAAAGGGAAACACACGACAAGGTAAGAACTAAGAGGGTTAAGGGAAGGTCATAGGAAGGAATCATAAAATATAGAACAATAAAGATGCAGTTGTTGACCCCTTATACTCGAGGATGTGCAATTGACGTCATAGTTAGTCTGAGCTGAACATTCAGCTCCTCATGATTTTAGGTTTAAGTTAAGTGTTGTACTCCTAGGTGCCAACTAGGACACCCTGGAAGTCCGAGCCGGCAGCCGACTCTACCAGTCGGCCACCAGACTACCTGGGAGGAAGTCACATTTCGTCTTCCGCCTCTTGCTTCTCACTCAACGGACCCACTCTGTTGAGTCACCCTCGTCCAACCGAACCCTTTATTCATCCGACGGTCATTGGTCAGTCGAAGAATCCAATCAGAACTTTTGTTTTTTACTTTTGGCCAACCGTAAGGGTCGTAACATTACGACCAACTGTAGAGTAAAACTCATAATGTTACGGCTAACCGTATAATAAAACTCGTAATGTTACGGCCAACCATAAGGTAGCACGCGAACTCTGTCGGTGGAGAGGCAGTGCATTGCCCGACTCATGCAGCCAGTAGCCCCTTTCCAGGCCCAACTACATGCCGGCAGTCGATACCCCAGTCACGTCCTCATCGTGGACGCCAATCGTTCTTCCCAAGGTGGAAGAGGCAGCAGGGCGCCACCCGGCTCACGCAACTGGTAGCCGCGTCGTAAGTCTATTTCCTAGCCGCCTCTGATGCACCTTCCAGTGGCGTAAGCCCAATTCCCCAACCACCTTTGATGCACTTTCCAAAGGTATTGTAGCTGAGACACCAGTCTTGGAATGGACCGGTCATTCGATGGTAGGTGGGCGGCTTTTCGGCCTATAAGGCGGATGTCCGACCCCATTAGTTGCTCTTGATGCATGTAAGTGCTAAAATTGTGCTTATTTTTATACTATTATTTATGCCTTTTAGAAATTAAATGATAACAAATGCATGATTATAACCAAGATTTTATTATTTTAGCATTTGATTGATTATGCATAAAAATATAATTAAATAATCCAAAATGC